>JAQFXV010000886.1:0-17047 GCA_034694065.1 Camisia spinifer
TTTTACTATTGAAAAAAAACATTAATTAAGACCTGTTATTGAGCCCATTTGCAAAAATGGTCGAACACGTATTTTTTAAATTCCAAATAATGCTTGATTAATGCCATGAGGTATTCAAATTCGTTCAACTCCTCAGAATCATCCATTGAGAAAAAGTTTATAATTTTTGAAAATAATATTTGAAATTTGATGTATTTTCCATTTCATTCAAATAGTGAGAGCGATATCTAATAAAAATGATTGAATGAACAAATTATAAAATTCTCAAATACCTTGCTTGAGGTCTAAGATTATAAAAGATATGCAACTTTTCAGAGTATTTCAGATTAATCAAAGTTATTAAAGATAAAATTATGAAAACCGATAGAAAATTTTATTCATTCAAACTCCTCAAAAATTAAAAAGATGAAAATGGAAATAATTGCTCTATAATTTAATACAAGTCAGTCACAAATTTTTTGATAAGTGAATGATTTAATATTAATCAATTTTCGATTGAGAAGATTATATCAATGATTAATTATTCGATTAAAATATTCGATAAGCTTTAGGCAGAAACTTAAAGCTAAAGGATTAATACTCATCATGTTATACAACATCTCTATTAAAAAATGATTTTAAAAGCTATACTACAGATAATATTTTATTAGAGATAAATATTATTCAAGTATTTCGATTGAAATCAAATTTTATTTTTGAAAATCCTAATAATTTTAAGTGTATAATATTTGAATAAATGGTTTTATTTAATAGTCAAAAGATTAAAGCAATTAAAAAAATAAAATCAGATTAATAATAAATTATGATTATAGGGAAAGAATTATCTGATAAAAAATCGCTTTCGAATATACTCAGTTTGAAATGGAGAGAAATTTTCATATAAAACAAGTTAAAACATCAAACTTGAAAGAAAAGTCTCTTAAAACTAAAATACTAGAATTATATATAAGGCTAACTTTATGCAATCTATTTGATTAGAATTTTATAGCATTTATTTAGCGGTTTTGCTACTGAATAAGTCCATTAAGTAACTCAAGAGAATTTTCGTCCACAGCATTGACAAACATTAAGAACAGTTAAATTTAATTATCCCTTAAAGTTATTGAGCAATTTTATTTTATTTAAATAAAGTTAAGAAACAAGTTTTACTATTAAGTATTTCGAAAGCAGTCAAAATAAAAAATATAAATAAATAAAAGTCTATTAAATTTTTGTTTATAAGTGGTGCCACTTTAACAAGATTCGACTCAATTTAAGCCTTTATGCCCTTCACTCTTTTCGACTTTACGATCGATCTGATAACGACTCTAATACCCATTTATAATTATTACCTTTCGATATGTTGAATACTAAATAGGTTTTTCTCTCTTCCTCTTTTATTTCTCTGGCATTTTTGATAAGTTCTTGAATACTTACCATATCTTATTTCGTTTAATAAATGTACTCCTTTTAGAAGCCACCACTTGTGCTAATCTAGGATAAGATTTATTTTTATTTTCATACACATGGCATAAGAAAATAAGATCAAATATCTATTTAGTCTGAATTTAGTTTTATTAATTAGCCCAAAATTCTGACGGATCCGAAAAGGCATAAATATAATCCTACATTCGAAATACAAGTCCTGGATGTCCAAAAAAAGCAGAAATTTTAAGGTTAAATATCCGGTAATATATTAAATGCTTATAAATAAAGCGTTTTGAGCGTAAAAATCACTGTGGCTTCCATGGAGTCGGTATTTATACTGCTCAATTCAATTTAGATGGGGTGGATCTATGACACCACAACTTAACGAGTCATGCACTAAATAAAAAAATCTTTTCACAGCAATAAATCAGTGAATTTTTGTTCCGGTTTTTGGAGCTTTCTGCTCAGTTTGTTCTATATGTTGAGAGTATGTTGAAATATATCCGATTCAAAACTAAAAATTATACATATTTATATATTTGGAACAGTTTACCGATAAGGTGCAAAATATCAGTCTTAGAATCTTTTTTTTTGCTTGAATTATTGGTTGCATTTGCACTCAACTCTCTCGCTTTATTTTTGTTTGTTTTATCTTTTCTAACGTTTCGTATAAATATATGTAATAGTTTTCAAACTTCTTCATTAAGCTCATGAATGGTAAGAATTTTATTTGTTTTTACTTCTAAAATACTTATACCATAAATTTAAATAAAATCACTCAATCATATGTTTACTCATTTAATTAATAAAAAATATACGATAAATAGTATTTATTTGATTGCTCTCTAAATACATAGCAATAATTATGATGAATGCTTTTTTAATGAGCGGAAATTACTCTTGAAATGATTGAGATAAAACTTTACTTATCCTTTTGATAATTTAAATAATTTGTCCGTAAGTCAAGAGCTTTTCAATCAAAAACCATCAGAGCTTGAGCTTTGATTTGAGAGTAAATATGTTTACCATTATGTAAAGGCTGTTAATACTTTCTTTGCTCGATTTTGGTTCGAAATAACGAGAAATACGAAAAGGTCAAAAGACTTTAAAACATTAAATTGAGTGATTCTTACACAATATGAACTTAACTAATAAATGAAATAATTTAATTATTGTTGAAAATCAAGTGTCAGTTTGAAGTTTGACGTAATAAAATAGTTGTCAAAATTTTCACCTGTAAACTTTTTAATAATGAAAATTTTCACACTCCTTCTCAGAAAAAACAATTAGTTTAAACTTAGAAAATGCTTAATTGTTTTGAAAATTAATAAATTTCACAAAATTAAAAAACTAGGACTCATTAAAATGGATTTCAAAGTACATAAAATATTTCAAGCAATTATCTGAGTAATAAAGTTTTCAAAATAGCGCACTTTATGAAAAGTGTAGTTTATTTTCATATCTAACCCCGTATTCAGCAGAACTAAAATGTTTTAAAACGATCCAATAGTTCGGTCCCTTTGAAATATTTGAAGAATTCATCCCTCGTAGAAGACATTGAATCGTAAAAATTACTCTGAAAAATGTTAAAATCTTAAGATTCTCTAAATAGAACAGAACTGTTCGGGTGAGCCCTTGACCTCTCGGAAAGTCAGAATGTTAGCCATTTAATGGAACAAAATGACCTCTGCTCTTATCCCTTAAGTCTAGTCTGAGGAAAATCTGTAATTACACAAGACTTTGTATTGTTTTTGACTAAACTCCTAATATGACCCCCATTTAAGTGATAATGTCTATTGCAATGTCGAGTAGTGGTCGCCAGTCTGTACACGAGACTCATCCGATTCTTACAAAGATAAAGACGAGTTCTATTAAAACTCAACAAAAGTTAACTTCAATCAGGTTTTATTCTTATTGCGAAATCTAAGCAAAAGTTTTTTGTTTATTTAGATTTTTACAATTATTTACCCTATTATTCCAATTATAATTTTTCTTTCAATTCAAATTGATTTAAACCAGAAACAAGTGAAACTTTTTCCTAATTAAGTCTCAGTACTATTTGGTTGAAATTCATAATCTTGAGCAATATATTTTTTATTGCATTCTTCTGAATGTTTATGAATAGAGTTTCTGTTTTTCAAATCAATAAAAACTTGATCATTTGGTATTTATTTATGATATCTTAACTCTCAAACCATTTTATAGCTTGAAAGTCAATGTACACACTTTGATAACTTTAGCTGTCATGATAACAGAAACACGCAAAAAATTACTGCTCAGATGTCTCTTCCCATAAAATTTTATATCAAAATACAATTTTCAACATCTGTATTGATCCAAATTCTTGATTATTATTCAAATTTCAGAATTTAATTTTTCCTCGCAATGACTTTTTATCGAATTTATCGCTTATTATTAATAGGTTTCTGAAAAAATTTGTTTCATTAATTGATTTCAAAAATTTTTTTCGTTAATTGATTTCAAAAATTTCTCAATATTGAGCTTTTCAGGGTTAATAATTTTCAATTCAAACAGAATTATTGAGTACTTTTGAGCCAGTTTGAAGGCCTCGATTTTGGAAAAATGATATTTTTATGTAAATATTATTTGTTTCCATTCGAGAATATATCTCATCAGATATTTGATCAGATATTTCACCAAATTAAGGCTTTTAAAGGTAAAGGCTTTTAAAAGTAAATGCGTCAAAATTATACTTAACTAATTGGATATTAGTTATGCTCTAACACCATGAAAATTCGTTTTGTCTTATTCTCAATCTTTCAAATTGAGTGAAAACCAAATAATATTTAGTATTTCAATGTCATCGACCGTTGATTTACATTGGAATTAATTAAAATGAATTCATCGATTACTAACTGTCAACTTTACATTTTCATAGAAAGCTTGGATACTTTGAATTATTATTTTCAAACAATTCAAGTCATGCAATGCCTTACATGCATGCAAAACAAAAAATAAAGGAATATAAAACTAATATAAGCCAATCAAATGATAGAGCACTTAACTAAAGCATCTCTAATATTTTCGAATTATTATTATCTAATACTGTTTTGAATTTTTTATGCTTGCCTTAGCTTAAAGTCTATCTACAATTAACATAAATGTAGACGTATTTATGCAATGAATAATTATCAGAATCTTAATCATAATTATGATTATAATAAGGTTGAGTTGAATGAATAAATTACATAAGACTTAATTAGGAATACACTAATTAAAGTGATCGCTCTGAAGAGTTAAAATAAATATGTATCACAATTATTATCCCCAACACATCTTTCTATTAGTATTGAAACATTGAAAACATGTTGAGATATTGAAATTGGTAGATTAAGTGTTGTTTGTTGTAGAAAATAAGAAGTAATATTGAATGTTTTGCAGTGATGTTCCAGAATCTGATGTCAGGGCCTTATTCAGCGGCCGCTAATCAAGACGCCGCTTACATACAAGCAGTATACAGACCTCATCCACAATACGGTTCAGATCATGAACAATCTATACGATCATCTCCATCGTGGAACTCAAATCCAGCTAATGTTGTACAGCAAGCATCAAACGAATCCAATCATGCATTTCCATCAAATCATAGCGCATCTCCATTTTCATCACGTTTCCCATTTCAGGTAATTACTAAAAAATCTTACGTTTTATACCACAACTCTTCAAACTGTCTGATATTTAGAGTTCACTTATTTTCTTTTAAAAGCATAAATGTTTTTATTTATTCGAGTTTTATTTCTATTAAATGAAAAACTAGTCGCCAGTGACAGGTCCCGTCTCATCGGCGTCGTGTTCAATCTCTGCCTCATCGAGTCCAACAAATATGCCTCAATCATGTTCTAGAGGAGGACCTGATTCTGCATATTTTCGAAATGCAGCTTTAAACGGTCTTCACCCTTACTCTCATTATGAAGCAGCGGCCGCGGCTGCAGCAGCATGTGCTTGGGCCGGTCGGCTCGACCCCAATGCAGCCGGATTAGGCAGATTAGATGCCGCCACAGCCGGCTTTCAGGCAGGATTGGCTGCGAGTCAGGCAGCATTCAGACGATCAGGTATTGTTATTCATATCAATACAGTCTATCCCGCTTGTAGTCAACCCGGATATTGAATCCCGCTTATAGTGACCGGAACAAAGTCCCGAATAGTCAATCCCGCTTAAATGGACACTTTTGGCTGCACCCATCGATTCACTATAAACGGGATAGACTGTACTCACAGAACAGAATGACAGTCGCTATGGAAATATCGAAAATTTGACTGTCAAACATGTTCTGCACGCGATTCCAATTTATGGTATTGAATCACGCGATGATTTATTTGCAGAATCCACTTCATCAGGGGTTGGACCCAGCCATGGAGGTGCGGTCGCTCCACCTGCATATGCAGCTCATTTCAGTGAAGGCAGAGAATGTGTGAATTGTGGAGCCATTTCAACGCCATTGTGGAGACGTGACGGTACAGGACATTACTTATGTAACGCATGCGGATTATATCATAAGATGAATGGCGCTCGTCGGCCACTCATTAAGCCTCAAAGAAGATTAGTAAGTATTCCTCATTCCATACACACCAACTGCTTGTCTTCATTTTATATCAGATTATCTTATGCTCTCTGCATAGAAAACACTTTATTTCTCTAAATAAATAATAACTTAAGGCATATAAAAAAGCTTTTTAGTATAAATACACGCCAAAAGTTATCTGGAATCAAAATGTTATATAAGAGTCATATCTCTTAGTTTACGAGTGGAATCAGTAAAGTATTCATAAATATTATCATTTAGCAAATTATACCGATTTATATTCGAAATGATGCGAACATTTCGTTAAAACAAGTTTAATCATATCAATTAATCCAGACATTAAACAATGCCCTAAATTTTCATGGATTCCAAAAAAAATTAATTCTGAACATTATCAATAAAGTTGATTCAGAAAATGTCAAATTTCTTGAAATTCACCTTAAAATGATTAGAAAGATTTAAGCACCCTTTTAAAGCTTCAAATTACTAAAAAACGATTTAACTTTAAATCAGAACATGAGTAACAATCGAATCATTTGGTTCTCCTATTGTAAGATTTGTATTGTCTAAACTTTTATCAATGAAAAAAATTTTGCCACTTAATGAAAGATTATATTAAAGTATTCGCATTGATAAGATTTATCGATATTTAGACTTTGAGTTAATCAATAAAGAATATAGTTATTGCTCAAATTGAAGTTCAAACTATGAACTTTTTCAATGAGGGTTTCAGAAGATAAAAGTTTTAATAACTCAAAAGTTTTTTCAATCTGTTAGTTTGGAACCATTTTATTGAGTGAAGTCTTGAAAAAGTGTTTTTTGAGGCATTTAGATATATGAGTACTCAATCTGATAATAAAACAGCGCTTTATATTTAAAAAGGGTTTAAAATGAATTCCGAAATGACCACAAACGTATCCGTGCATAACTTGAAAAAAGAGTAATTTTTGAAGACTTGTTAACATTTATCATTTGAATGAATTTGTACTTTCCATTAATAATAAATGACATTAATAAATAGGCCGCATCACGACGTCTTGGTCTTTGTTGCTCTAATTGTGGCACAACTACAACAACTCTATGGCGAAGAAATAATGAGGGGGAACCTGTTTGTAACGCATGTGGGCTTTACTATAAGTTGCATAATGTAAACAAATTATTCTATTTTTGCATTTCAACATTTCTCATAGTGTTTAAACTGACTTTTCAGGTGAATCGTCCGCTGGCTATGAGAAAAGAGGGCATTCAGACTAGAAAACGAAAACCTAAGCAAAATTCATCCGTCAATTCATTGAATTCAGTTATAAGTAAACATTCCGTTGATTCTGAATCTCCAAAAATGAGTAATAAATAATTTTCAATAAATACATAATAACCTTATTGACAAAATTTGAATTTATTTTCATTGATTGATAGATTCATCAAAAAATGAGTCAAAAGAAGACATGAATCACGGGTCACATATGTCTTCAGAATCTCGACCAATAATGATAGGTTCAAACTTTGCATCCGATGGTGTGAACCATTCTTACCATCATCACAATCAATGGAATAAGTCTTTATCTCCGCCAACAAATAAATCAGAAAATAACTTAAATCATACGTAGCTTAAAGTAAATCAATTTTAACATCAATTATGACTTAAATTATGTACAATGACTGTGATTATTATTATTACAATAGAAAGAGTGGTGTAAACTGTTAGCATTTGTTCTTTAAACCTAATGATTATTATATTAATGAGTAAAAAATCAAAACTGGTTTCGTGTTGAATGTGAAGTATAGTAACTGTATCTCAAAAAATGTCTCATTGAATCTGATGTAAAGTTAATTCGTGCGGTACTGAAGCAGTATTATTAATGATAATAACTGATGAGCTTATAATTTAACAGAGTATTAATGTTGTGTCTTATTTGTAAATGTGTAACAAATTTGTTCTGCTTTCAAGTGATTTGAGATACTTTTCAATTTTTAAACATTATCTTTTCTTCTATGCTTAAAGGATTTTCGTGTAAAATATTACCAAAACGATATTTCACATTTATCGATGAGTAAAATTATAATACTTTAATATCTTTATGAGTTTATTATCTTAAAAAACTTTCTTTAATTTAAGAGCTTTATAATAAAATCACAAAATTTGAAATTAATCAAACTTTTGATTATCGCAATATTTTATTTATTTTAATATCAGATGAATTCAAAATCTAAACCATATTAAAAATCCTTCAGACTTTAGGCTTTTCGGAGTTCTTAACTATAAGGACAAAATATTTCAGCTTATATTCAGGTTTTATGACATGCATTGTTAATTCAATATTTGATTCCTATTGAATTTTGTTATTCCCCTTTTATTTTACGTAAACATAAGGATTTTTAAGATTTAATTAAGCATAAATACTTTTGCATTTTTCATTGACTGTCAATTATTAACGTAAATATGGTTACAAATGTTTCGATAAAGCAACTAAAAATCATAAGGGCATAGCTTTAAGATGAAGTCAAAAGAAAGACTCACAAATTCGAAAAAACATTTGCTACACTCCTCTTACAGAAGGAAAATAATATTTTAAAACCTTAGTTTACAAAATACAACTATAGTTATTTTGAGAGAAAGAGGTTTCAAAAACTAGTTGAGAATGTTTGAAACTGATAGAACTTAAGTTTAAATTTGTATTTTATGAAAAGGTAACTAGGTTAATGAAAATATTAGATAGAACAGTTTTAAGCTTTAAAAGATACTTTAATTTCACAAATAGTGATATTCATTGAAATACAATAATCAACTTTACAATTGCAACCTTTTGAAGGAAAAAATGAATTACATTTCTGAACTTGAATTAATCTTCGTTATAAAACATGAATAAAACAATATTCATAAAAGATCATAATTTTATAACATTTCATAAATGTTTTTAATATTAAATACCAACCGAAATAAAGCTAACGTTTTTCTCCCTCAGAACCAAAATTTGATATATTTTGAAGATCAGCCAAATTGAATGATGAAATGGGAATCAATTCAAAGATTTCAACTATTCCTGATTCACTCATATTATCTGGAAATTCAGAATCCGATAGCGTATTATTGTCTGTAACATCTGTAGTCGTATCAGCAATAATATAATCAAATGAGATAATAGCTAGAAATCCAATAGCGCTCAAAATTAACAATCTTTTCATTGCGATGAATCTTGATTTAGATAAAACTTCGGTTTGAATTACAAATGAAATGTTTGAATTAGTGAAGAACTTATCGACAAATATAATATAAAACTAGATATAAATATATTTATTAGACAAGGTGTGACCAACTTATAAAATTAAGTTAAGCTGTATATTGAGAAAAAGGTGCGACTTCTTTATGCAAAGTTAGCTTCGCTTTTATATAAATTCGATAAAAATCAGAATCGTGTCCTCGACTGAGAATCTCTACTTTTAATCAAACTTTCAATCATTTGCATCAATAAATCTATTATCTGAGTATTTGCTCAGATAGCAGATGAAAGTGTACTAAACAAACTAATAATGGTATTGCTATTATCTAATCTCAATTGTGGTTTTGGATTTTTATTGCCAATCAACAAGAAATAAGATATTAAATAAGAGAAAAGAGAGTAGTGTCTCATTTGCCCCAATTTTGTTTAAAAGATTCTTCATTTTATAATTATATTTGAAGTATACAGGGTAATCAAAAATGATTTACCCAGAGCAGAAAGTATATTTGTAAGACAAAAACGGATTTCATGTCATACATAAGTAAGGTCAATTTCAAGGGGAGGTCTCGCAGGTCAAAAAGGGTCTCAAAACTAATTTTCTGAAATCGAATTTTTTTTATTCCATTTGAAATTCTATCAAAAATTGCATTAAAAATAAACAAATTCAAATAATCGTAACCGGGGTAACCGTAATTCAAATGGGGTAACCGTAAATCATTTTTTGTGCCCTGTAGTATTCCTACTACAGTCTATCCCGCTTATAGTGAACCCGGATATAGTGAATCCCGGTTATAGTGAACGATATGACCGGAACAAAGTCCTGAATACCCTTTTACATGACAACGTTTATAGTGAATCCCGCTTATAGTGAACATTTTTGGCTGCACCGATCGATTCACTATAAACGGGATAGACTGTATATATAGAATTTAATACTCTATTATCACAAATTAATGAAAACTAATTGAATTTTTTCAAATCAACTCTTATATCACACATAACCTATGATCTGGAATGTATTCATCGCTTATACGCCACTGTTTTACGGGATTGACTCAAAATTTAAATGTAAAATTTATTTTTTCGAATGTTTTTATACACAATTAATTGCAAAATTCAGGCAAATGGACTATAATCGAGAGCCTATGCATGCATTCAACTTATCTTATCATTTGAATCACACTTTTTTGAACGATTAATCTCTGTTTAACAACATTTTGTGACATAAATCTTTGTCTAAATTATTTCAGTCGATGTAATTTGAATGACAGAACCCATTATTTATCAAATCATTTTGAAAGCAAAAATCATGTTTAGATTAAATCATAGATTGTTTGAGAAATTGCTTTAAATTTTGTTATTCATTGGAATAAAAACTTTGTTTTTTATTTAAATAAATGAACAATCGAGTTCTCTATAAAAATGATTAGTTCTTTATATAGTTTGCCAAATATTTCATGATTTTTTTCTTCAAAACTTTCACTATTAATATGTCATTCAATAGAGTATTAAATATAATGTAAAGTCATAAAACTCATGAGTTAACGAAAATGAAATTATAACTATCAATTCCATATAGAATTGTTCTTTCTTCGACTTTTTATGTAAGTTAATATTTATAATAAAATTATAAATTAATAATTTAAGCAGAATTCAAACTTAAGTTGGTCTTGAAAGCTGAAAATGATAAATATTTTGATATGATGAAAATGAGCTTTGACTTCAAAATGTACACTTTTGGAGAAACCACACATTAAAGAGTTCCAAAACTAATAGATAGAAAAACTTTTGCATTAGTCATAAGACTTTATCATAAGTTATCAAAACTCTTATCATCTGAAAAACCCATTGTAAAAAGTTTGAACTTAAATTCAGTGATTAGGAAAACAGTAACAAAGCTTTAATAAAATTGATAAATCTTATTAATGCGAATAAGTTAATACTATCTCTTATTAAGTGGTAAAATGCTTATAATCTTCATTGATAAATGTTTAGAAAATACAAGTCTTATAATATAGGAACCAATGACTCGATTGTTAGTGATATTTAATTTTGAGTTAAAATTTGTTATAAGACTTTTTCATATTTGGGGCTTCAAAAGTGTACATTTCGAAGTGAAGGGTCAAATGCTGACATCTAATATTAATAATAGTGACACTTTATATGCTAGTTTAACTTTTTAATATTTTCAAAGACAACATTTTTGCAATACATGTTATTCGAATAATTGTATTATAGAAGACATTGACTCGTAATTTATTAATCTGAATGTAAAAGTTTGACTATAGTATAGGCCTGTTGTGTACGTATTCGCGACTAAACATATGGCGAATCATTGGCCACAATTTGTGCCGCAGAAAGAGCCGCATTTTCAGCGCCGATGATTGTTATGCAGCCAATACCTGATGGCAATCGCAGTGAAGACCAAATATCAACTCCAAGAGTTGCAATGTCTGTCACTGGAGGACAATTGACAACTATATAACAAAATATAATTTAATAAAATTGAATCAAAATTCTATTTTTCATACAAACCAGGAATAGTAGTATTTCCGGCCAAAACAGGTCCCAAACCATTACTCATTCCTTCAAATATTGAAAATTTTTATCATAATTAAAATATAAGGTAAATGATTAACAATTAGTTTCAGAACTTAAGTACCGGCACAAGCGATGATCACTTTAGCGGTCGGCCACTGCTGTACTTCAGCCACCACTTCAAGAGTCTTTTGTGTTCCCTTATGTGCAGACGATATATATATGTCAACATCAGTTATACCATATTTTTGAGTTAGAGATTATTTTATTTTGTTTGCGTGATCTCTATCTTAATCTGATCCTAAAACTATAGCCACGACTGGACTGTGACGCTTGTGGTGATCGTCAATTGATTGTGGTATTAATGATGTGAACAATTGTTGAGTTCAAAGTTAGCTTTCACTAGATTTAAAGCTTTTTCATCGATCTGTGAATTATCCATATTTCTATACACCTGTAGTTTTGAAAATTTTATATTTCAAATTATTTTCATTGGTTTTGAATAAAAATTCTCTACCTGTTTGTCGAGCATTAGTTTTTTATCTCCGTTCGGCCATAATCTCCACGAGTCGTTATCAATAACATCTGCGACAACTATAGATTTAACGCCATTGTCGTCAATAACTCCAAACTCAATCTTCATGTCAATAAGAGAATGATTGACTGTTTGCCACGCTTTAAGAGATATGAAATGCGAATATTGAACTTATTTCAAATATTTATTATATAAATGATTTTATACCTCTTTCAATAACTTCAAAAACAAGATTTGTCATCTGAAGCATTTCTTTAACATGTTGTTCTCTTAATACGAGTCCATTTATGTTTAATTGAGCCTCAATTAATGTTTCAAAAGACCATTGTGGGTCATGGTTTGCATCGTCTTTAAAAAATGTTTCCAATTTTAATGGTGCGAAACGATAACCTAGAGCAAAAAATATTCAAAGTTTTTTTTAATTTTAAAGAGCTTAAAATGGCAAAGTAATCTCATTTGTATTAACGAGATTTTACTAAATTTTAAGATAATGTTATTTGAAATAATTGTCTATTCTTTCGATCATCAAATTTTTATTGAGTAGCTATTATATAAAACTAGGCTCGACGACCGTTCTATCGAACAGGTATCATTTCCAGGAACCGAGTCTATAGCTGGACAGACAGACAAACAAACAAAAAAACTGATTTTAAATATAGTTTATAAATTATATTTGAAAACTTTGAGGTTAATCCTTTTTATAATTAATATTTAATCGGAAAAATTTCCAGATAAAAATTTAATTTTAAAAAAAAAGTGAACCCTAAACTGTAAATTTATTTTTTCGATTGAATAAAATAAGAATAAAATGAATGGTTAATTTTAGAGGGAAGAAGACTTAGGCAGCATTTTAGACCTCATATTGCAATTGATCATGAGGGTTTATTATTTATTTTATTACTCTTATCAATAATTGGATCAGTTGGGTAATAATTATTCTCTCTTTATTAACACTGAAAAGTAACAAAATTCAATATTCTAACTGATTATAAGATAGAAAATTCACTCGAGTGGTCATTATTTCAATTAGAAAATAGTGTTTGGAAACTATTAATGAAACCATAATTTTGCTATAGGTTTTATATTCTTACAATAACAAAATATAGTTCCAAATTCAACATTTAAACCAGAAATTAACTAATATTAATTATTATAATTTAAATTCAAATTTTCAAATACTTATCTATTTATGTTTAAAATTTTGATCTTTACCTTCTTTAACATGTGGATTTCGCTTCAAATAAGATCCCGTTGCAACTCGTCTGTGAAAAATATAATAGAATAATTACTCATCAGTTGTGATGAAAAATTAAATTTTTAATTTAATATTAAAGAACAGGATTGTACTGAACGGAAAAATATAACATTTAATAATTAACATTGTTTTCATTCAAACCAAATCTTAATTTATAGTTTGAGTTATAGTTTTTAAACTAATTTTTTTTGGAATTTTAGAAAACGGTTTAGAATTGAATTCTTGATATAAATTAATGATGCAAACTCTCGAGCTCGAAGATATTTCGGGGCTCAACGCTCGAACATGAAGGGTGAGCATGATGCGGTTTAAGTTAAAGTTTTTCCATTAAAACGTTTTTCATTTTTATTTTTAAATTGTAATAAGAACTTTAATGTTATAAGAATCTAAATATAAGACCCCATCAAATGATAAAATTGTAACTGATATTAGTTTTAAAATCAAATTTCAAAATACCTATAAATAATATATAATTAAAACTTAATTAATAATTTTCAAGTGAAACTACTTTTGAGACGATTTTCAGCTATATTGATAAAAATTGTATTCAGTTTGAGATAAGATTAGTCAAAAATAAAATCTATTTTCTGGATGATATTTTGAAATGAAATATTTGTGGGAAAAGTCATTCAATAAGAATTTTTATGTAAATATTATAACGAAAATAATTTCCAATGAATTAGAGAAATGAAAACAGTATTTAATTGAATATAAAAATCTAATACATTTACAGTTTGTTTAGTTTTTGAAAATTTTCTTTATTAATCTTATCGAAAGACAAACACGAATAAGAAGTAAATAACTATTTTAAGGATAAATCTTAAGCATGAAAAACAAATAAATGTATACCTCGCGACCCATTCGATAGGAATCATTCCACAATTTCGAGCAACAAATGCACGCTTTGAGTCAGGATTTGAATCCGCAACACGTGAAACAAAATGTGTTTTTACCCCAACTGCTGATAAATATTCAAAAAGCGCACAATTCGTTTGTGTGGATAGAATTGATTTACCTATCAATTCATGAGATTTCACGCCATCGCCTATTTTGATAAAATCAAGTTCAAAGTTAATAAGGAAAATATGAGTTATTTTTTTGGAAAAAATGCATTTTTAATATAAATACCAGCTGTTATACGATCTTTGCTCAAAACATAGACCAAATTTTTATCATCATCACTTATGAGTTGAAAAACTCTTTTAGTTTTTCCCTCTATTAGTAAATCTCCGATATCAGACTTGTTTACTTCTGTTATAGAAAGATAATGAAAAATTTGATTTAATAATAAATTAGTTGCAATAGATTTATCACAATGAATGTTCTTTATCAGTAATTTATTGTAAATAATTTTATCGAAAAAATTGCTTAATTAATGAATTAACAATAATATTTATGTTATATAAAGGGTGTATCATAAGTCCAGGAACCCGAAAAAGCAAAACCTATTAGCAATTAATTTAAAGCTCGCGCTTCAATAATAAAAAAGATTTTATTTAGTGTTTGAATTTGTAAAACACCCTCTATTTGGCTAATATTTGAAAATATTTAGTTTAATATTGATTAAATCAGATTTATTCCTAATTTTTATTCTTATTGAGAGAAATATTTTTTACTAAAAATCTAAAATTTAAAAGAAAATCTTTTCAAAGACAAAATATTGTTTAAATTAAAATCACCTATTATTATATTGACTACTCCATAGACATTCAATATAAATGGACAATTAATAATACAAAATTATTTATTTAAATCTACCTCAATAGCAAAAATAATTAATTAAAACGAAGTGTTCAATATTTTTAAAAACTTAATAATATTAATAAATCGAATTGTTTTACCCATTGTTATTAGTTGTTATTTTTCAATTACAGTTGAATTAACACAATAATAATGTAGCAAAAGTTAAATGAAATGCTTATAAAATAAAAAAAAATTATTTAGTCAACAGTTTAAAAGTCAAAAATATTTCTCTCAATAAGTGTTGACCGTAAAACTTGTTCTAATGAATGTTTTATACTATTAAAAGACACATTTATCTACTAAATAATTTGACGTCAGATATCTGTATTTCTCCTATCAATAAATAAGATTTCAATAAGAAAAACAAACTTTTTGTCAATACTTAAAGTAACGCATTATGGTATGCATGAGGAAAGCTATGCTGAAGATTAATTAAAGACCTTGATCTCTAGGAAGGATTGAAGTCTAGCAATCAATCTGCAGTCTTTCTGTCTCCAGTTTAGAAGTTTTTCAACATTAATCACTTATTGACTGTTTAAATTATGTTATCGTTTGATGTTTTTGTCAATTTTTATCAATGATGTTTCACAATGTTCTCATTGATTTAATAAAATGTTGTTGAAAATATTTTCAAATTCTATATTAATAAATAAATATATTTTAGAATTTCGTGTGATTTGTACTCTATTTATTGCTTGAAATAAGTTTTGTTAAGAATAATTGATAACTTACATTATTTTTAAAATATAACTATAAAATTTTTTTTAAATATTTCTAATAGTATAATAAATACTCGTTAAATTTTATTCAGCTTAAATTTAATTAAGCTTCTCTATTGGGTTAATTTTTAAAATTATTCTCAACTTTGATAAGAGATTAATGCATCATAATATTCAAATCGATTTATTGAATAACATTTACTTAATCACACCTTTGTGCCCAAAATCTTCAGAATGATAATTCCTATTTTTATTTGTTTTTGTTCTATTTTTTAAAAAAGATCATGATTTCAAATGTTTATTAATTGACTGAATTTTAATGCATATATCATATTTAATAATTAATTTAAAAATAATATCGAAATCTTAGAACTTAGCTTGAGAAAATAATCCAGTTTCTACTCTCACAAGTCAGTAATTTTGGAAACTAATATAACTTTTGGAAGAAAAATATTAAAAAGGACACAAACCACATAAAATAATATTATTAATTTTGCTGTATAAATTAGAAGAGAAAAAATAACATTACAGCTTCCTAAAATCAGCTAAATCACAGTAATGACCAGAAAGACTGACAAGTGTGATCATAAAAATATGGTTTACTTCCGATTGACCAAAAAATAAAAGACCAAAAATTAAATGCCCAACAAATAAAAGCCCAACAAATAAAAGGTCAAAAAATAAAAGCCCAACAAATAAAAGACCAAAAATGAAAGCCCAACAAATAAAAGCCAACAAATAAATGCCCAACAAATCAAATCTCATAATTTATCAAATCAATAAACACCTGTTTTCAGATTATTGAATGAGTGAGATTTAAATCAATCCAATAAATTTGTTCAATCCTAAGATTAAAATTCCTTAAGAGATCTTGTGAGTGAAAAGTCATACTCAAAATATCATTTTTCTAACAAGGGAATACAGGGTTCCGTCCGCCTGTTAGTTAGACAAGTCAATATTCATTTTATTAACATACATCAGAGGAATTGAATTGTGCATTAAAAAAATGCCAATGAACTTTGACCTTTATATAAATTAATTTTGAAATTTCAATATATAAACTGTAACTAAGTTGAAAATTTCATTTT
>JAQFXV010000887.1:0-17040 GCA_034694065.1 Camisia spinifer
GAAAGAACCAATTTTTGGTCGCAAAAGCCTTATAAGGTGGGTCGCGACCAAAAAAGTTTGAGAACTACTGTTCTACTGGAATGTTTGTTACTACTCTATAGGAAATAAAATTTAAATTGAGTTGAGAGATAAAATTATTTATGACTTTATTTCTTCAAAAATATAATTTTTTTTACAAGTTGTATACAATATATATTCATATTATGAAAAACTAAATATTGGTTTCAATATTTTCTTCAATCCATTTAATATATTTTGAAACTCTTGTATAAACACACGTTGGATTACTTTTTGATGGGAAGCCACAAAAACTTAATAAACCGATAGCATAAGCCCTACCATTCGAGTATTGTATTAAAGGGGAACCAGAATCACCCTGTAATAAGTTTTAAATTCAGTTATTCTTGTTTATAGAATAATTATAAGATTCACTCGTGAAAAGGATTTCATATTTAAAACATTCTAATCTAGAGTTTTTGATGCATACGTATATTTCCGGCACTCAATAATATGCTTATGTTCTGATTTTATAAAAAAAAGGTACATGTTTGAGTTAAGTTAATTTAGACTCAACCTGTATAAAAAATAAGAAATTGTAGAGTCAAAATAAAGTCACCTCAAACGGTTCTTTGTAATCATTGGGGTCAAGAATTCCTGGTCTCACAGTTCCCATCATACAGATCATGGTTTGTGTTATTATAGTATTTTTTAAGAAAAATTCCGGTTTATCAGATTCCTTCCAAATTCTGCCATATTTTTCTCTATTAAGTAAAGTAATTTTCATTTTTCCAAGAGATGTGAACTCTCATTTCAATAACGACTTGTAAATCCCCATCCTGTAATAATAGCTTCACCCCTTGGATCTGAATCGATGGTAAGCAAATGCTATTCACTCTGAAAAAATTGTTTTCAATGGAGAATTCAATAGGTCTCGATGTTTTAATAATCGCTATTTCGTTTTGATAACCACGAGTTTCATTATAATCTTTATGAGATTTTATCCTCATTTTGAAACCTTGAGGGGATAAAAAAAAAGCTTTATTAATCACTTGAAAAAAATACAGTATTTGTACACAGATTGGGTTACAATCATAAGACATTCAAACACCGGCAATCAGAATACCTAAAAATTAGGTTATTCAAAATTTTCTGCTTTAGTCAACTTACATGACACAATGCATTGCAGTTAAAATGAATCGTGGATTAATAATTGTTCCGCAACATCCATGATCCATATCTTTATCGAAAGGTGAAACAATCCATGGAAATTCTTTATCTTTTGTATTTATTCCACCAACGATTCTCTTACTTGAATTTTTCTGCAAATTTGTTAACCCACAATTCAATGATTGAATTTTATTCGTTGAATTTTCTTGACATAACAATAGGCATTCTTTTATTCCTCGACAAAAATTATGACATGATGTTCTTCCAAATTTGAATTCAAATTGACAAATGAATAGAATAATTATGAAAATTCGCATTATTGTCAATGTTTATAAAAAAAGGAAAATTAAATTTTTTTGAAAAATTTAAAAATATTTTTCATAGTGTTTTCAGTTAACAGGTGTTAAGTCATAAATGAAATCACATGGGAAGACATTGATATATTCATATCCGTATGCAATGAAATAGGCTAAATAAATTGGAAATAGAATTTTGTTAAATGATTCATAAATCAAAATTATCAGACGTGTAAAAATAAAATTTTTATTCACAATGTATAACTATTAAGAAAAGCGCAGATTCAAATGTTTAGCCTATCTCCAAATGAAATAAAACTTCAATATAAAGTAAGATAAGAATATTCTGGCGGAGAAATGAGAGAAAATTTTTAGCTTTTTTATTATCATTTTTATTGAACCAATAAACTTATAAAATTTAATAACTCATTAGAGAGAATGTAAAGAATTTTTAAAACCGAAAACCTTTTTGCATTTGTAATTTCTAAAATGGAATACAAGTTATTATCGTATTCATTCAGTACAGAAAATCAAATTTTTGTGACATTAACAATAATTATTTATAGTTATTGGTCTAAAAAATTCTAGTATGATTTCAACACATTTGTTTGAAGCATAATTTGTTCCATCACTTATTGATTATGGATGTTTACTTCTATAAGCATAATAGAATATAAATTCTATTTTTCAGTTTTCTAATCTTAATCGTTGGAATTTATTTCCCATTGAAGTATTTTTCTCATAAAAAACAAAAATATCAGTGTATTATCTAATCGGTTGTATAATAAATGCCATGAATTATTTTTTCCATTTAAGTTTCTGTTCAATGAATAACAAAGATGGAAATTCTACCACTTATTGAAGAAATTAATGGCAAATTTAGACTTAATGAACAAACAATTAGTAAGGTTTTCGAGGAAAAAGGATTTTCAGACATCGATGTTGCTATACTTCCAATTATTGGAACTGAAAGATATGGAAAGTCACTCACTTTGAATTATTTCATGCGATATATAATGTTGAAGTCGTTTGGAAATGAAAATGAAGAGCTTAAAGGATTCGATTGGAAACCGGGAATTGTTCCTCAAACTAAAGGAATTTATATTTGGAGAGAAACGACTTCCAGAGAAATTAATGGAAAGAAATTTTCCGTTATATTAATGGACACACAGGTGAGGAATTTATTGAAAAAGAACTAATTCGAGCGCTTATAGAAAATCAATTCCTATTTTAATATACTATTTCATTATATTCTCAATCAAAAAGTCAATTTTATAAAAAAAAAAATTTGCATGAAATTGAGGGCAGTTTTGGTGGTAATAATGAAGCGGATGGTATTGTAATTCCATTTGCTTTAGCCGTTTCCACTTCAACCGTTTATAATGTTATGAAAGATTTGAATTCAAATGATTTACAGTCGTTTGAAATGTTTTTAAGGAGAGCTAATAGTCGGGGAGATATTTTCCAAAAGCTTGTAATTTTAGTGAGAGACTGGACTCATGATCAGAATTATGGTTTCAAAGGAGGAGAGGATTATTTGAGGCAACAAATGAATGGAAAAGATAAAGATTTTTATAAGTTTATTGAGTCTCAAATGCATTCAACTCTATGTTATTTATTGCCACCGCCTGTAAACAAAATGAATGGTCAAGACTTCAGAGGAGCACTTTCTGAATTGGATCAAGAATTCAAATCTAATTTGTGTGAAGTTATAGAAAAAGTGATACAAGAGCTTCACTCAGGCATTAAATTAAAAGGTAGTGGAATGGCCTCATATATGAGGCAATGTTTCGAAGCGATAGATAGAAAAGAGCCTTTCCTTTCGTTATTTGAGGCTTCATTAAGTCATGAATTGGCACAAATTGTACGCTCTATTTTAGATGAAACAATTGAAAAGTTCAATATTATAATTATCAATATCAAGGAGAATAATGAGTTGAATTTAACAAAATTAATTGAATTGAGAGAAAATCTCAAATTCCAAGCCTTGAATATTCTATCAGAAAAAACTGATGAGAGGGGAGTTATTTATCATGAGAAAAAAGGACAATTAGAAACTGATAATGAAATTGTCATTAACAAGATTGAAATGGATTTTCTTAGCATAATATGTTATGAATCTTTGCGTAAACTCTATGCAAAGAATGAGAAAGAACTCGATATTTTCATAAATAAAGGAGTTTTAGGAAATTTGTTCACAAGAAGATCAAAACTCAAGTCAAAAAGCAGAAAACTCGAGGAAATTGTCGCCAAAGAACTTGAAATGTATCCAGAATTAAAAAATAAGTTCACAAATAAATCTATAATAGACTTCACCGATAACTTGAATGATGCGCTTCAGAATCTAAAAGGAAGACAAATCAAAGCAGGATTTAGTGTTGCAATAACTGCTTCATTGACATTAGCAGGAGGTCTTATTGGGTTAGCTTTAGGAGCAGGCGTTGCAGCCGTCAAAGGAGGCACTCAATTAGGAAGAGTTGCTGCCAAAGGAGTTAAAGATGTTTCGGTCAGTTCAACAAAGTATTTCTTTTACGGCGTTTTATCTGCAACTCCTTCAATGGTCGACTCCGTGCGGAACAAGTTTCAGATAAAATTGCGAACTCTGAGAATTATGAAAATGAGATTCAAAATCAAATCCAAGTGAGAGATGGAACAAATTTTTTAGAATCTCTCAAAAATATACTAATTTTGATTAACCGGTATCTTATTATTGGTGGTGATCTTGATTTCTTAACTCTTAAGGTTAAACAGGCTGAGAAAAAATTTGAGAAGAAAAGCTTTTTCAAATTATTGTCTGAATAATTTAATTTCAATAAAAAAAATAATTATCAGGCAGTTATAAATAGGGTTATGTTTTCAGCTTTGTTTAAGTATAACTTATTTAAATTAATTCAATGTTGAATAAAAGAATTCATGTGAATATTTTCATAATAAAACAAAATAATGAACCTCAAAATATTTTAATTTGCATGAAATCTTTTTGGTTAAAATTTTTTTTACCAAAGGTTGCATTTATTAATTGGATTCATAGCTGAACCAATTGAACAATTGAATGATTTGGAAAAGTATTCTGAGTTTGAAAGAACACCATTTACTCTAAAATAAAATGTTAATTATTAGAATTTTATATTCAGTGTTGAATTAAGTTAAAATAGAAATTGTCAATAAATACCTCTGTCTATTAGGAGTGTGCGGATCAGTTTGAACCATGAATTTTAAAAATTCGTTAGTCTGTTTCGCACAATAATGAACTCCATAACTGATCCAAAATAGCTGTTCGGGAGTATATTTAAGTCCTGGTAGTTGTAATTCATGGCCATTATTCTGAATAAAGTTTAAGTATGCTCTAAAAGCTATTTTAATGGCTCCGTTATCTGCTATGTTTTCTCCTAAAGTTTTGATTCCATTGATATTCATTCCTATTTCCTTAGCATAAAAATGATTGTATTGATTGATAAAACATTGAGCTTTGGTTCCATAATTTTGGTCAGTTCGAGAATCCCACCAGTTATTTAACTCTCCATTTTCATCATACTGTCGCCCATATATATCGAACCCGTGACTCATCTCATGGCCAGCACTGACTGCGATCGTCCCATAATTGAGATAACTTTCATGATAATAATGAGAATTGAATTTACATATTTTTAAATAGAGGAAATATTATACTTTGGTCTATTTTTGTTATAGAATATTCCATCAAGAATTCCGGCAGGAATTATAACAATGTTTTTCTCGAGATGATAAGCGGCGTTGACTTCGGCGACAGAACTTAATTCTCGCCAACTATTTTAATTAAAAATGATAAATAACAATACAAGTTATAAAGATTTTCCACGAAAAAAATAATACTCATTTGAATCATTTGGTTCGCGAAGTCTGTTATAAACTAAATCTGTTCCCCATTTTGTTAATCTTTGTTTGTTTCCGAAAAAGTCATCTGAAGTTGTGTTTAGCTATAAAATTAAATGAATTAAATGTTATTTTATGAAATAGTCAAGAATTTTATTGATATAACTTTAAACCAATTCATAATAAGCTGAGATTTTCGAGTTATCCATCAATTCTTTTGGATACCCGACTAATAATTCCATATTTTCTAATTTTTTCAAAGCGTGTTCAAGACTTCCTCTACTCATCCATTGACTCGCATTTAGAATATATTCAAACTCTATCTTAACATTTAATACCATTTCCAAAGCCTAATCAAAAAATTCACTTTCACAACAAGATAATGAAAACTAGTTTTCGAGTACCTTTTGCTTATTTTCTTCATTAAAAAAGTTATTGACATATAAATTAGATAATGATTTTCCTAATGATAAATCAACAAAAGCTAAGCATTGTTCCCAACGAGGTGTAGATCTTTTTGTGCCATAAACTACAAAATCAAATTCCTTTTTAATTTCAATCCAATCACTGCTCAAACTCGATAACTTTGTTTGTATGACTCGCCAAATGATATAATTGGCTAAAATTCTGTGAATTAAAAAAATTAATAAGTAGTATAACATACATATTAATAATAAAAAATAAATTAAACCTATTATTTGTTCCATTCAATAACAAATCTAAAGATTTTACGAAAGAGGTGTCAAAGGTTACGATTTCCTCCTTTTTCGTTATAGAATTTGAAATAAAATTTTTGATAATTTTCAACCAATCAATCTATGAGTTTTGAAATAAACATCGAAAACAAAATCATTTAGTTATTATATTTGATAAAACAATTTAAATATCTGCTCACATGAGGGGAGAGTCGACTCAATTCTTCGATTGTCATTTTGTTATAATTGAATTTGAAATCATTTTTGCGTTTTGTAGAAACCGATATCTAGAATAATAAGTTACAAACACATACCAGTATATAAGTTATAATAAAGCTCACTTCAAATTAGGCTAAATTTATTATATAATCAAATATTCAATTACATTAGCCAACAATATCTCAAATCTCAAAATATCATCAATATTCTGGTTAACAAAATTATTATTAGGACCCAACTTAATTGCGCTTTTAACCATTAAAGTTTTATAAGCAGAAACAACTGGATCTTTTTCGCCTCTAAGCAATAAATTTTTATCGAAGAGCCCGAACGATGGCTTTCTTATCTGTTAATAGCATTAACATTAATTTTCAAATAATTTAAATATTGGTTAAAATGAAAACTGACGACAATAATCTTTCGTGAATTGTTACGAATATCCGCTTCAACTGATAATGAGAAGAGCATACTATTAATGAGTCCCAGTTTTCTGAGTCTAATATATAAGTCAGTCCAGTGGAGTTCATTCCATTTTGTCCTGAGAACAACAGGCCATTCGCCCAATTGTTTCAATAATTCTAACAATGGTTTGTCTCCAAGTTTCTCGATTAAAGCTAAATAGTTTTGAAGATTAATGTTATTTTTTCACTAAATCAATAGCATTGACTGTTATATATAAATATTTTTCATTTTTATGTAAAC
Source organism: Camisia spinifer (assembly GCA_034694065.1). NCBI lineage: Eukaryota > Metazoa > Arthropoda > Arachnida > Sarcoptiformes > Camisiidae > Camisia > Camisia spinifer. The sequence goes on from JAQFXV010000887.1 coordinate 6,932, forward strand.
TTACTCGTATTCATACAGCTCTGATAATAATTTCTGGTTTTGATCACGAAATCTTCGCTTTCATTATTAGATGAAGTTTTTTCTAACAGTCCTTTGATATACAATTAACAAAATAATTATTAATGATACAAAAGTCAAATTTTGAAGCAAAACTTAATTTTTTAACCTATTAATTTATCATTCAAATTATCCTGTAATTCAATAAATCTAGTAATAGATGATTTATGTTCTGGTAAAACAGTTGAGTCAATCCATTTTCCACATGCAAACTGATAGAAGTTATCACAGGGAGAGACGCTTTCATCGATTGTGTCAATTATTTTCGCCGCTGAGTTTGGTTTGAATTTAAAAATATTTAAATTGATTGAAAAATCACAAACTTTTCGAAATTGATACCTTCTCTCACACAAGTCGGTGTCAAACAAGTATTGCAATCTTTCTCATTAATAACATATGAATTTATTTCAAACAAAAACAAAACAGTTGATAAAATACAATTAAACTTTTCGTTAGACATTTATTTTATTTGAATCAATTCAAGTTTCTGAGACTTGTAGGAAATGTTATTAAAATGGTTACGATTTCATTTTCATTTTATTGAAAGCAAACTTGTTTTAATCAACTTAAAACTCGATCCGTTTTAATAAACTAGAACAAAGATAAGATAAAATTGTACACAGAAAGGAATTTGCTTTCAGACTTTTTAGTAAAAGAATTTATATTTAGCTGCAGGAAAATGTCTTTATTGAAAGTTTTCTCTTAAAATTATTGAAATACATAATATACTTTGTGAATGAGAGAATGAAAACAAATAGCGCTCAAGTTTGCACTGCGAGAGATTTCTCTCATCGTCATCAGTTCGAACTTCATCTTCAATCACCTATTCATGATGTTATATGAACTTATCTTATCTAAAAAATATTTCATGAAGAATTTGTTACCATAATTTCAGCATCTATTGAATTAGTCTATTCATCAAATAGAAAATTTAAGGAAAAGTTCTGAATACCAAAATTAGATTTGGGCGCATGTTATACATCATAAACTTGATCATAAGTACTTTACACCAGTTTTAGAAGTTCCGGAAAACTTGAAATGCTCAAATTGAAAAAAATCACTATTAAATTAATAAAATAAAATAAATAAGTTGAACACGTAATTTTTCATTAAATGTGAATAATGCAAGCATTGTTACCCTCACAACAATAGAAACTTCTATGGCTCTGAATATGTTGGCCCTACGCCTACACATGCAAACAGAAATGTCAAAACTAAACTGTCGATTAGATACAGATTATAAAATCAAAAATGAATTTAAATTTATCAAAAATAATAGGTAAATTATATGATGTCCCAGGATTTCCTTTTTGAATAACTGATAAATTAGGGTTAAATTATAGATTTACTTAATCAACTGAAGATCATTTTTCTTATATAAGCTCAAAAAATCGTTCACATAAGTTATAATGAATACAAGGGAAAAAATCCATTTGAAGTTCTTGAAATGTATCCTAAAAAGAGTCTTGTTTTTGTTTTTATAATATTGGTAATTTCCGTATATTTTGAATATGCTTTCTCTGCATCACTTATCTCCAGTAGCATTGAGAACAATGAGAATGATGTGATATTGGTCAGAAACAAACGTGGTTTTGGCTGCAAAGGACCTCTCATCAGTTCTGAATATGAATGCGATACTCATTGCAAGAATAATGGGGTGAGTTCTTGAATAATCTGTCATTAGTAATAGTTTTAAAATATGATAAGGATGAAAACTTATATTTTTATCAATTTCAGTTGACCGGAGGTTATTGTAATGCTTGGACAGGATGGATGCGTTGCGATTGTTACAACTGAATTAAAAATTATGAGAAAAATTTCTAACTTCTAATTCGTTATGAAATAAATATTGCATTCAAAAATAGTTTTCTTTCTGTATATTCCCTGAAATTATGTTAATTTTGATCAATTATGGATAATAAATCAGACAATAATGTAATGAATTAGGTTTTGATTTAAATGACTATTGCTTTCATAAGAAAATTTCTTCTGTCATTATTCCTATAAATTATCGGTTTTATCAAATATTCTAAAATAATAATTTGACTCTTAATAATTCCAAAAACTGTTCACATAACAAACGATATTATAATTATTATACATATAATTATGTTGTTAGTTATTTTTCAAAATTTATTCTCAGTATTTGTCTAAATAAATATGTAATCTTAATATTTTTATTTTATCTAATTTTATTTTTTCTTTCAACAAATAAATTAAATTTTGTAATGCAAACGAAAAAAATGAGTGAAATGAAGATGACTCAAAAATTATTGATTTTTCTACCAAACAGAACATTTATGATGAGGATTCATCGGTGAACCAATTTTACATCCGAAGACTCTAGAAAAATCTTCCGAGTTTGAAAGCGCACCATTTACTCTGTAAATCAAATTTATATGCATTATAGATAAGAAAAACCTTAATATTCTACTCTTCACAGATAATATTACTTCGAATTTTACCTAAATTTTTTGGGTGCATGTGGATCATTTAGAACCAATTCTTTCAAAGATTCTTTTGTCTGTTTAGTACAAGTATATACTCCGAAACTGATATAAAAAAGCTGTTCCGATGTGTAAACAAGTCCGGGTAAACCTAATTCAGGAATAGAATCTTTGATTGAGCTTAGATATGCCCTAAACGCCAATTTAATGCCTCCATTGTCTGCAATGTTTTCGGGCTGAGTATTCACTCCATTTATATTAAGTTTAACTTCTTTGACGGTATAATTGTTATACTGATCAATAATGCATTTAACTTTGTCTCTATATTTTTGGTCAGTTTTTGAATCCCACCAGTTATTCAAATTACCATTTTTATCATACAGTCGACCCAAGTTATCGAAACCGTGAATTATTTCATGGCTAATACCTCTTGCGATAATACCGTAATTTATATAACTTTAAAATTAAAATTTTTGTAATTCATATATTTTTTGATAGCATGCAAATAAAATTAATTGACTTACTTTGGTCTGTCCTTATTAAAGAACACTCCCTGAAGAATTCCAGCAGGAATTATAACCATATTCTTGAATCTATTATAAAAGGCATTTACTCTTGTCGAAGGACTTATTTTTCGCCAACTTTTCGTTTGCAGACAATGAGAAATCAATGAGAAAAAAGATTTATGTGAAAAAGAATATGTTAACTATTGGAAAAATAAATTACTCGTGTATATCATTAGGTTCTCGAATACCACTGAAGACTAAATCTGAAGTCCATTTGTTAACGTTCATTATGTTTCGAAAATAGTTCATTTGAGTTATGTTGAGCTTCAGAAGGAAAATAAATTTCAACGTCAGTCAAGTTGAAAATATGCTACAAGTCATATAAAAGTGAAGTAGTGTTTTGTCAACTATTATAAGTTTACAAACCATCTTATAATGAGCAGAGACTTTCTTATTGTCAATGAATTCTTCTGGATATCCAACTAGTAATTTCATATCATTTAACTTTTTGAGAGCGTGCTCAAGTGTTTTTCCTTCAATCCATTCGGCTTTTCTCAAAGTCTTATTGAACTCATTTTTGACATTAGTTGCTATTTTCAAAACCTGATGAAAAAAATTGAGCATGTCAATCAATTTATTCAATTCTTATATTAAAAGTAATTTTGGAATTACTTGATCTATATTTTTCTTGTCAAAAAAGTTTTCTACAAATAAATTAGATAATGCTATTTCCATGGCTGAGACAACATTTGATAAGCATTGTTCCCAACGCGGCAATGGTTTTATCTTATTATAAACTATTGAATTGAATTCATTATTCAATTCAACCCAATCACTGCTCAAACAGCTTAACTTTGATTGAATAACTCTCCAAATAATATAACTGTCAATTACACTGATTGTATTGAAAATTTATTAATGAGTTATATATTAGTTTTGAATATAAAGACCTGTTTTCTGTTTGATTTAATAATAAATTCAAAGATATTATAAAACGAGTGTCGTATAAAACGATATCATCTTCTTCTGTTATTGTATATGAAGTGAAATTTCTTATTATTTTCAGCCAATCGATCTTTTCAAGAAAAGCATTCAAAAAAATATTTTAATTGATTTGGAAAAAATTTCTAATTATCAAAGCTTACACCAGTTGAGATCCTTTTCAAATCTCTGATTTTCATTCGGTTATAAATCGAACTTAGATCACGTCTTTGAAATTTATTCATTGATAACTATGAGGAATATTGATCTAACAATTAATTAAACTGAAATCAAGTTTGTAAATAATGTTTATGTTGAATTTACATTAGCCAACTTAGTTTCAAAACGCATAATTTCATCGATTGATTGATAAATTAAATGTTTATTTGCACCCAATTTAATGGCTGTTTTAACCATTAAGTTTCTATAGGCCAACATAGATGAATAATTTGTCTCCTTCAATAGAGTTTCTCTATTGAGTCCTAATGACGGCTGATCTAACTGTGGATATATTTTAGTTCATAATTAAGTTAAAAAATTATCGGTGGACTTACAATTAGGATCTTTCTTGAGTTATTGCGAATATCAGTTCCGACTGACAATGAGAAGAGCATATTTTTCTTAAGACCTAACTTTCTTAATCTTAAATATAAGTCAGTCCATGGAATTTCAGACTTATTTAGTTTACGAATAACAGGCCATTTACCCAACAGTTCCAATAAATCAACTAAAGGTTTGTCTTTAAGTTTCTCTATAACAGCTTTATTTTTTAAATGGCATTTAATGAATAATTCCTATTATTCAAACGATATTTTATTACTGATATGTCATAACTTACTCGTATTCATACAACTTTTGTAATAAGTTTTTGCTTTAATCACAAAATCTCTTTTTTCTGGTTTTACAGATATTTTCTCTAATAGACCTTTAAAATAAAATTTTTTCAGATGGTATACTTATGAATGAATAAAAAACTGTTTACCTCTTAATTTAAAATTGATCTCATCTTGTAATTCAATAAATCTAGTATAAGATGATTTATGTTCAGGTAATACAGTTGAGTCAATCCATTTTTTACATGTGAACGCATAGAAGTCATCACATGGAGAGATATTTTCATCAATTAATTCAGCTATTTTTGCGGCTATTAATTATCAATCAGTTTTTAAAGAAAGAATTTGAAACATTTAATCTAATATAAGAAAATTCAGAAAAATTCTAATCAAATAATACCTTCTTTTGCACACATAGACGTTAAACATATATTAAAATATTTGTTATGAGCATTTATTATCAAAATATATAAAAACATAAAATTAATAATAATCAAAAACTTTATTTTTAACATTTTTTAATGTGTTTAATCCCTATAATCATGAAAATAATAGATGGTTAACATTCAAATGGCAATGAACTTAATCGAAAGTCTCAAAGAGATAAAACTTGTTATTTAATCGCATTCAAAACTCGATTTCAATACGAGAAGATAAAAACTTTAATTAACAAACTTAAGATTTGATTGAATGTCGAGATTTTGACTTGAGATTACTCTTCCCGTGAAAACGCGTTTTTATCATACTTTTCAAACTTTAAACTATTTGCAAAAATGACAGCTTTTTGAGCTAAACCAGTTTTTCACTTATCAAATAACTTTATTGAAATTTTTACTCCGATAACATTTTAAAATTCATGTGAAAGAACTATCACTCAAGCTTTGAAAATTTGAAAATTTAAACATTTGCTTAATTAGATTAATCTTTACGAAAAATGCAGCTCAACTAAAAAATTGCTTTTTCAAAATTTTATATTATTTTTAAATCAGAAGAATAAAGCAGAACAAAATAGTTCATTTAATAAATAAATGATAAATAAATAATGATTTTTACAAATGATAAATTTCTACCAAACAGAGCATTTTTGAGACGGATTCATTGGTGAACCGATCGGACATCCAAAAGATGATGAAAAATCCTGTGAGTTTGAAATCACACCATTGACTCTGAAATATAATTATATCATAAGAAAGAATTTTCAAATAATAACTGAAAATCAATGTAAACCTTTGTCTTCTGGGTGTGTGCGGATCAGTTAGAACCGCACGTTTCAAATATTCATTATTTTGAATGCCACAAAACTGAAGCGCAGAACTGATGAAAAATAAGTGTTCAGGTTTATATTCAAGACCTGGTAATTTTGGTTCGGGACCAGTTTTTTGTACATTTTTCATATATGCTCTGAAAGCTTGTTTAAGTCCTCCATTATCTGCTATGTTTTCTCCCTGAGTCATAAATCCGTTGACATTATGTCCTATTTCTTCAACTGTATAATTGCTGTACTGATCAATAATACACTGAGCTTTGGCTTTATATTTGTGGTCAGTTTCCTCATCCCACCAGTTCGTCACATTTCCATGTTTATCGAATTGTCTGCCGCCGTCATCGAACCCATGGGTCACTTCATGACCCGCAATATATGCAATCGCACCATAATTTAAATAACTTTCATTAAGTATAATCAATATCAAATTTAATTAACAGTTCAATTATAGTAATAGTTTAGTTTAATTTTCTCAAAAATTAAGGTAACATACTTTGGTCTATTTTTATTATAGAAAACTGCTTGAAGAATACCCGCAGGAATTACAACTATGTTCTTTTCCTGATGATAATAAGCATTAACTGCTGCCACAGAACTTAAATCACGCCAACTATAAATGTTTTAAATTTAAAATGTTTCAAAATTGAATGAAGTTCTTATCGTATCTATCAATTTACTCATATTTATCATTTAGTTCACCAAATTTTTTGAACACCATATCTGAACTCCATTTATAGATCTTTAGTTTATTTCCGAAATAATCGCTTGGATCTATGTTTAACTGTTTCAATAAAAAATGTTATTCTCTTTTAGTTTTCATAAAAATAATTGAAAATTTTAACCAGGAATAAAAATTACCTTTTCATAGTATTCTGAAACTTTTGTGTCATCAATCAATTCATCGGGATATCCAACCAATAACTTCATATTATTTAATTTTTCCAAAGCGTGCTCAAGTGTTTCTCCTCTCATCCATTCATTTGTATTTAGCGTATTCTTAAACTCTTCTTTAATATTTGAAATCATTTTCAAAGACTAAAAGAGAGAATTTTTCTCAAAAAGAATAATGTTTATTGTGTAAAATATAACAAATACCTTCTTTTTATTTTCCTCGTCAAAGAAGTTTTTAACATAAAGATTAGACAAAGCTATTCTCAACGCTGAGTCAACTGTTTTCAAGCAGTCCTGAGATCGAGGAGAAGGACTTTTAATGCCATAAACTATAGCATCGTATTCATCATCCAATTTAACCCAATCACTGCTCAAACTTGAAATCTTCGATCTCACAACTCTCCAAATTATATAATTAGCTAAAAGTCTAATAAATTCAATAATTTTCTAAATTAAAAAATATTTCACATTTAAAAATATAAATATTTCTACTTATTATTAGTTTTCTTCAATAATGAATCTAAAGATTTAATGTACGGCAAGTCATATAATACTATCTCATCATTTTCTGTGATTGAATCTGAAACTATTTTCTTAAATATAGTCAACCAATCGATCTGAGAAACAAATGTACAATTTTTTAATCAAAAATAGTTATTTTCTCTGTAAACTAATCATACATTAGGTGAGATATTTTGGAGTTCACTTATTTTCATTCTGTTATAAATTGCTGTTATATTACGTCTCTTTTCCTTAGGCATTGAGATCTATTGTGGGTTAAAATCAAAATCTTAGTTAGTTTTAGTATTAATTAATTGAATATTTAATATTTGTCACATTAGCCAATAGTGTCTCAAATTGCAAAATTTCATCACATGTTTGATTAACAAAATATTTAATTGCTCCCAATTTAACAGCACTTTTGATCATTAAGTTTCTATAGGCAGAGACAGCGGACTCGTTAACACCTTTAAGTATAATATCACGACTTCCGACTCCGAATGATGGCTGATCTAACTGTTGATTTAATTAAATTATATTTCAATTTCAAGTGATAAACAAAGATCGCATTTAGAGCTTACGCTCAGAATTTTTCTCGAATTGTTACGTAAATCAGTTCCGACTGATAATGAGAAGAGCATATGGTTAGAGAGTCCAAACTCTCTTAATTTAATGTATAACTCATTCCAATCCATTTCAGGTTCTTTTGATTTGCGAGTGAGAGGCCATTCGCCTAATTCTGTTAATAAATCTGATAATGGTTTTGTTCCAAGTTTTTCAATCAGAGCTTAAAAATTAAATCAAATTATGTTAATTCATAATTTCAATACAAACTTTATTGAAGCAAATTTTCAGTATTACTCACTTGTATTCATACAACTTTCATAATAATTTTTAGCTTTGATCACAAAATCTCTATTTTCATTCTCTAAAGAAGTTTTTTCTAACAAACCTTTGTGTGAAAAAAAGAGTTATGAGTTAAAAAGTAATTTTATTTATATTTTTGATATTCAAAAAACCTCTGAGCTTTTTATCTAAATCATCTTGTGATTCACCAAATCTAGTATACGATGATTTATCTGCTGGCAATTTAGTTGATTCTATCCATTTTCCACATGTAAATTTATAGAAATCATCACATGGAGAAACATTCTCATCGATCGATTCGAGTATTTTGGCGGCTTAAAGCGACAATTCAAAAATTATGTTATTTTCTACTATTTGCAATTCTATATGAATAATGTTTATAAAACCAATACTTTTGAGATATTTATTCAACTTTATCAACTACAAGTAGAGAAATCTCTAAATGAACTTTTGAATTTGAATCATTTAACTAAAAGCTCATTTCTGGGAAAAAAGATTTGTTGATATTCATTATTTTCATTGACTCATTCATTGACTAATTCTTGATAAAAACTATGAAAAATGAAAACACATGTTGAAATAAAGTAACGGTTAATAAATAAGACAGTATTCATAGTTTTGTGGAAACCCTAAAGTTCTTACTCTGATTCAAAGACATTAGACTTTGCGGGTCAACATATTTTAAAATAGAATTCAATTAAGATCTTAAAAGTATTTGAAAATTTGTTTCGTTGTTGACATACACTATGAATGCTTTATTTTCGTCGTTCACAAAAAATGAAGCATTTATAATGATCTGAAAAGTGATGGAAAATATTGATTATATTATATTTACCTTCTATCACACAAGTCCTTGTCGTACAAACATTGCATTCTTTTGACTTAACAGCAAAAGCATTTATCAATACTGTTAGTGATAAAACTATTTGAACACCAAATAAAACATTAACGGTCATAGTCTCGGAATATTTTCAATGATTATCAATGCTTAGATGTTAGCTATTATATGAATAAACTCTAAGTCAGAGTTTTATGGCAATGAACTTGAAGGAAGTCCAACATTTTTCTACAATCAAAACTTGTTCTTTTATCAAACTTAAACTTGACTTAAACAAAAATTAGTTGTTTTGATAAGAAAGAGTGGTATATCTTGGCATTTGTCTTATGAAAACGCAATAAAATTAATAATTAGGGAAAACTTGATGCTGTTCTCAAATAGTAAAAATAATTTTTTTCATTAGTCTTTCTCAAAGACTTTATTAAACAAAATACAGGAAGTGATAAACTTTGTGTAAAATTGAATTAATGTGTTAAAGCAAGAAATATTGCTTTTTTGAATTGACTTTAGCTGTAATTACTAAAGGTTTTTAGTACTCTTAATCCTTAATTATTGTATTCAATTTTCAGATTTTACATATTGGATATGTAGATTTCTAGATAGCAAAATTATAATTATTAAAATCAAATCAAGGTTGTATTTGAGATTCATTAAAAATTATTAGAATGATGCAAAGCAAATATATTGCTGCTTAAGGTTATGGAAAAATTAGATTTAATTTTCAATCATAAACAAAATTTGCCTGCAATCAATTTGTAGATTCAGTATTTGTCAAATAATTTGCAAAAATTATTCTTTTTGTTTTAAACTTATATTATTTATCGATAGCCTTTTCTGTATGTTTAGGTGATTTCTATATCACAATTTATAATTGGAAAATCTGCTTAATCCAAAACTATAATAATTTAAAGTTGAAAAAATCAT
>JAQFXV010000888.1:0-17034 GCA_034694065.1 Camisia spinifer
ATAACTCAAAAAAAATTATGCAAAAATTAGATCAAAATAAAGCACATAAAACCATCAAAAACCACAAATGTCAGTTACGCAAAAGACTGTATGGCATGTTTCCATTCTTTTCGAATTGAGCAGTTGTCAAAATATTAATAATCTTTTTTATCCATTTCTTTGATTTACAGAATTTTTTTCAAGATTTGATTCAGTAATTCTATTTTTTTCTATTTAATCTTTAATTCTTCCCGAATTACTCTGTATTGAAAAATCTTTTCATTGAGCGAATATTGAAAATTTCTGATTTTTATTTATCATTTTTGTCAAATTCTATTCTTAATTTATACAACATTTAATGATATTGTTTAATAATTTATTAGGCCTGACAACTAGTCATACACTTTATATCGAGAGCAACACACATATACACCAAAATATTTTTAATTAAAATTTTTTGGAAACACATTTAATTTGCATCAATATCATTGAAATATCAACAATTTCTCCAACTGTGACAAAGCCTATTAATATATTGCATTATTGATTGAAATTCAAAATTTGTGTTTCACATCATTTATATCTGCCATTCATTAGTGACAAACAGCAGTACATTCTTATCGATTTACTCAAAGAAACATGCATTTCATGAATAACTTTTCTAATGGCTTACATATGTTGATATCTTATTTTTTAAAAATGATGACAAATTTATTTATTTATACAGTAAATGTATTACACTATTAATACATTTCATTTATTCCATCGAATTCTGGAATCGCATTAAAATATTACTTTACTTCTAAGCTTTATATATTTTGTTTAATTTCCATCAATAATTATCTCAAACTAACCTCATGTGCAGTAATGAAAAAATAGTAAGAATTTCAAATAATTTCAAATGCATCATAAAATTTTCATATGTCTAATGATAGCTTTAATTTTGAAATTCCTTTCCGCTTAATTTTTACCCCTTTATGAGAGTATTTTTAAATATTTAAAGTAAAGTCACAGCAAATATATTTTATAATCTTATAAATTTTATTCTTTAAAATTTTTGCAGTGCATTATAAATTAGAATTTCAATATTGAAATCTATACTTTTCTTCATTGGTTTAACTCAACAAAACTTATTTTTTTCGAAGTATAAATTATTTTCTGAGTGGACTTTCATATAATATATCATACATTTAAAATGTTATATAAATATATAACTTAAATATAGCGGTACTCTAACTAGTCTTTGGACATCGCTTTAATTCTTGTGAATGATGCTTCGCTTAATCCATTGGGAAATAGGATTATTTCAAAATCTTTCAATAGTAGATGTTTGAAAATTTAGGAATACTTTTGAGTTTATGCTTTTCGAGTGTTCAATTTCTGATGTTGAATATAAAAGCTTTTTATCATTTTTAGATTTAGTAAAAAAATATTGACATTGAATCAAATATCAAATTGAAATAAGATTCCAAAGCATCAACTTATCTATGTTTTATGTTATGATGAATTTGTACTGTTTCGAAACCATTCAAGAGATTTTATATCAAGATTTTTTCTTTCGACTCTCCCTCTTCTTTTCTTTTTGTTATTTTCATGATCTGTAACCTATTCTCTCATTTTGTTTATAAGTTAGTTTTTTTTTAGTGGAGAGCAGTTTATTGCTAATAGTGAGTCATCTGAATGTCGATCACAAGTGTAAGCCATACCCCAAATCGAAAATGTTTGCTTCTTTCGTTCTTAGTTTTTATTTTATTCGATCATTCTTTTTCTCTTTCATCTTATGCATCACTAACTTTACGCATTAACTATCACTCTATGCATTCTATTCTATCTATGTATGTGTCCCCTGACAACCAACATTTTCTGGAGCAGCGCCTTTTAATTCCTTCTCTTTCTGCTGAATGTGCAGTAGTGTCAAAGTCGAACTCATCCAACCTGTGCCTAACTTACCAAAAGTCAACTCTAACTTAGATTAAGATATTATGTGAAAGAAGATCTGAGATTCTCTCTCTCTCTCTCCCTCCTCTCTCTCCTCTCTCTCTCTCTCTCTCTCTCTCTCTCTCTCTCTCTCTCTTCTCTCTTTTTCTCACTTACTTGTATTCCAAACAGTTTTTGCAAATTTAAAATGACAAAGAAAAATGTTCCGATGTTTCTGTTACTCTAATAATACATTAGAAATATTTCACAGCATCTCTTGTAATATAATTTAATTCCTATATTTCAATTGCATGTTTTACTACTTATTTCAGTTTTTTCATTGCGTGCATTTTTTTAGTAAATATTTCAGTACTAGTAGTGATGTGAGTATGTGTTCAGTGACCGTTCAATAGAGAAATAGATAACTCGTGGGAAAAATCATTCATCCCTTGAATGTTGTGCTCACAACTCACTCACAACTCACTCAATTGTGTGTTCAATCCATCACAAAAATTAGTGTTTGTACTCCTTTTTTCAACATTAAGATATTTCAAGCATTTTTAGACTCCAGTATATATTTAGAGTTTGAATTTTTGACATTCGTCATAAGCAAAGTGAGCCGACAAACAACTAGTTATACTTAAATGTGTTGTAATTTTTGCCTTATATAATGAGAATCACCCATTTCTGTTGAAAATGGCATTTGGTTTGAATTATTGTTTCAAAATTGCTTCCACTCTTTTAATGCCCTATTCTCTGAAAGAGTCCATCCATGCATTCCATTTTCAAAAGCAAATAACGCTTACGTAAAGGCGCTCTTCACTTGATTTTAGATATGACAAAATGAAATTGTAGTTCAAATGATAATCGACTTGACTCTAAACTAGATGTTTGGACTCAAACTAATTTTAAACCTTTAGTTTTAATCTAAAAGTAATGGAACGCTTTACTGATAATTTTCATTTCAAATCTGTTTTTTCCATTAGGTTCAGGTCTTTGTCCGATATTTTTAGTTTAGTTTCTTATTAATGATACACTAAATTGACTTTATTTTTTGTTTTAATGGAACTTAATTTATATTAAAATATACTTTAGACAGTTTAATTTGAGAATTATTTTCTACACTATTTTCTGTATTATGAATGATTCGTTGGATTGAACATAAAATAAATCCATTGATAAAGCGTTACGTAAAGCGAAGCAAATATTTTTGGGAATTCTTTTCTTGTCGACACTCAAAACTTTTGCAAATAATTGCAATTCAGTGCCGACTTTGAAAAAAAGTGTTTGAGGCACAAAAGTTTTTGAATTGAGTTGTAAAAAGTCAGTTTCAAGTTATGCTTGTGTTGAATACTATTTTTTGTTTAAATGTAGCCAAAGATATGATAAGTTAGCGAAACACACGATGACTTTAACTTTGATTGTAGGCTTTGTCATAACATGTATGATATACTATTGAACACGAGAATTGTGAAGGCATTCATCCATTTTAATCATCGGACGCGACACTGAGAATCGGCACCGAATGATTACACACTATTGCCAATAGTAAATGACATACTAGTGGTCATATCAACCATAGCTATGATATTCTATACTATTCTTTACTATTCTATACTAACTTACTCTAAATCATAGAGAAAAGAACTAACACTAACTCTGACCTTAACATGTCTTATACTCTATACTTTTCTTATTTATATTGTGGCTTTATTTTCAAACTTTTATATTCACACAATATATTCAGGATTGAAATATTAATATAAAGAACATATACTAAACATTTGAATGAAAATTTCACTCATTCTATTTTTCTTTATGTTTATCATTTGGTGGTCTATTGTTCAGATCAAAGTAAAGGCTTATTACACTTTTAGTATTCGAGCACTTATTTTATCAAATTTTTATCAAATTTATTGCTAAAAATTGCTAAAATCAAAACTACCCATAAATTTATTTTTTTTAAATTATTTATCTCTTGATATTTTGAAATGGATTCGAGTCATTCCTTTTAATGTCTAGAATAAAAAATCAATTAAAAAATATTTCTGTTCCACTATTGAATTGAAATATTATCACAAAAGTGGTGCCAGTCGTTCATCTCAATATTGAGTTTCAGTCGCAATAATACTTAATTTTTGAGAGTTGTTTCAAAATGTATGTATAAATTGGTGAAAATGATTACAGAAACGGCGCCCTAAATATGGATGAGATTGAGGATAGTTATCATATTTTCTGATTTTCCATTTCGTGTATACATTATATGACTTGTTTGCAGTCATGTAATGTTAATACATTTGCCGACTTGCAAATGATTAATGATTGGCCGTAATTTACACCTAATACTATTGCATCTGTACTGCAGCACGCATTCCATGTTTTTCAATTCGTATTTTTGTCAGGAAACATATTGCTCTTCAACAAAAGGTGAATCTGCTTCAGGCATTTCCTATGAGAGAACTGAGAAACTGCAAATAGAAAGCAATGGGTAATGCAATTCCTATTCTTTGACCTGTTTTACATATTGCATGCATTCAAACATTCATATTTCATCGTCAATTTTTCATATCAGCTCATTTTTTCTTTTTCCAAAACGCCAACGTTTTTCTGAAAAATTGAGTATTGTTTAGATTTTCTCAGAAAAACTTATTATTTTTATACATATTTTTCATCATAAATTACAATGCATTCTATTATGAATATTCTCAAAGTTTGTTCCTTTTGAAGAGTTTCAATGTCTTAAATCAACTCCTAGTTCAAGAAATTAATGCATTATTTCATAACTTGTTAATTCAAATATGCTATCAAATGGAAAATAAGTTACCTCTCAAGCTTTCTAGAGTATCATTACGTAAATTTATGAATAATGTTCATTAAATTTAAACTTTTATTAACAAATTCACAATAAAACAATTTTAGTGAATATTTCTTATCAAATATTTCCATCTGCAGAATAATTTTCAATTGTTTAAAACTCATTTTATACCTGTATTTGAATACTCATTGAGTTCGTTTGAGACTATTTTGTTTTCATTTTCATATTTTTTTCTTATTTTTACTTATTTGCCTGTATTTGATATATTTCAATAGATTGCGTAAACTTTACGCATAATTTATATTTCATAAATATTTTAAACCAATAATTCTTGTTTTTCTGAAAAATGTCACTTCTGTCTAATGTAAGGTTAAGTGATGTTTATTTTATTAATTTTATGCAAAATAAATGGTGACATAAATGTTTTCTGTTGGACACCCTTTGTTTGAGTAATGATTTGCTCATTTTTTATGAATGCCTTTCATTAAACTGAACCTCAAAAATGAATGCTATTATTGTCAGTAAACAGATTGTATTGAAATACTCTATACATCTATTTATTAGTTGTATTCATTCCTATTTCAAGTGATTAGCCTAAAAAAAGTAATAAATGTCTTTTTTAGGAATTGATTTTTGCCAACATATATATTGTTTTATTCATTACTTTTTAGAATATATTAAAAGTACTTCAAAAGAATTTTCTAATTGTAAAAATTTTTGAACATAATTTTTAGAATTACTGTAATTTTGATAAAGAGTAGTCACGTATTGATTGTTAAAAATTGATAAAGAATTCAATGAGACTATATTTAAAGTTCAAATTATTACTCAAAATTGAAAATAATTAATATTTTGAATAAACGATTATATAATTTATTTTTTTCAATTTACTTAAAGGACCACCAATTAAACGACTGAAGAAGTCGGACATTGTTAACGATTTAGAAGCGAAAACATTGATCACATATAATGACGATTAATTTATTGGAAATTTTTGAGAAAAATATAGAATTCAATTTATTTTGAATGACATTTGAGTGGATCTGCCCTTACATTGATTTTCTATTAGATCTTAAACAATGTGCACCCCATTGACTGATTGAAATACAGCAAAAATTATATTATTTTGAGGATACGTCAGTTTCTATACTGTATAAGTTATGTTATAATCTTCGAAACTCTTATTAATTTGGCATTTATTGAGTGAAACAATTTTTTTCTCAGCCCGACATTTCATCAATAGTTTCGAAATGAAATCATAAATTGTATAAATGTTTAGATAAATAAAAGATAAGTTATATTTTTCATTTATTATTTTATTTTGAATCAACTTTAAAGTCATAACAGTTGACATAACAAACAAACAAATACCTATCAGTCCAACAAAACTATAGATTATTATCGAAAAGTTTATTTTTCTTTTACTTTCTTTGAATTTTAGTTTAGTATTAAAACGAATGAAAGCTAACATTGAATGCTTAGTGAGATATGTTTTTCATTGTTATCTTTTATTCTTGCATTTTGTTTGTTTGTGAATTAAATGAAAAAGTTATTCTTTGGGTTTGAATTCTTGAAAATAGTGACCATTAATATATACACAGCTATTATTTATTTAAAGCGTAACGACATGTCAGTCCTTTTCAATTGTCTTCTGTGTGAAGACAATGAGTTATAAATAAATGAATGAATACCTGAATACCACACAAGTGCTAAACAGTTAGCGTAAAATTTGCTGCAATGCCTAATAAAATATTGATGATTATGTTTGGACTGCTGTAACTCGATATATAAGCTTAAAGATAATAATGATAATAATAATAATAAATGGTAAATGATTGGCAAACACTTAGATAACTCGCATCGGTATATATTTGTTGACAAAGTTCCGCCTCTTATTCCCTCATTCAGTTGCATTTCATTGATGTGAGAACAGTAAGAGATGGTTTGACTGCAGCTTTGATTAGTGCCTTTTTATTCTCGATGTCATGCTTGTCAACTGATGTCCTTTATCTTTAATCTGACGTACCTTTTGCTAATGCTATTCAAGAGTATTAAACAGACTTGAAATGCGCCTGCGATGAGATAAGTGTATATCCAGTCAAGCACTTATGTCGCATTCCATTATCATTCAGGTATACCTTCTCTATTGGTTTATTATCATTTTCCCATACCTTTCATTCGTATGATACCTAAGCCAAAAACTTTAAGTTATGCTCATTTGATGCTCAATTTAGTTGTCTTTCATTATGTCTTCAAAATTTTCCCATTTTTTATGTCTCATTCATTTCAGTGCATCTCATTTTTAGATCTATGAAATACAGCCTTAAAGCTTAGATGTCATGTTTTTAAAGAATTGTCTCACTTAATGATCTGATCATTCCTTCTCAATGACTGCATTTTTCATCAATTTTTAAAAAAAATCTAATCCTTATATTTGAAAGTTATAAATAAAATTTTTATTTAAATATCACAATAAAGTTTTTAGCCCTCATAATCAAATGTTTTTAATGATTTAAACAAACAATATTAAGTTGGCTTGAATTCAGTCATTCGTAATTTGAAAAAACTCGTATTTCGAATTTTTCTTCAAACAAATTAAAGGGTTTAATTTGCACTAAAATTATATGATTTAATTATTTTGTGATACAATTGAAAAAATGATACAAAACTAATTTTAATGTAAAATTGAAAAGTTACCTAACTATGACTTTTGAGCTACACTGATATTTGAATATTTTTAATAGTTTTAAATCCTTCTCATATTAAAAAATTAACAATTTCTAACATTTCTTATCAGGAATATTCGTGTTTAATGTCTGTTTAATATATTGATTAATTATAAATCAAATAATTTAATCGTAGGGATGAATATTTGCTCATCTTTTTTAGGTTGTTGTTGTTTAATAATTCATAAAATTCATGTTCAATTACTATTAAGGTTTTTTATATAAAATCTTTTTTATTATTTTATTAATTATTCATAAATATGATGAGTGCTCATAAACTTTACACTACTGTTATTATTGTCCAAACATTTGCTCTTTTAGACCGATCTTCTGATGAAATTTTAAAGATTAAATGTTATTTTATGCAAGAGAAGGATTTGATTGTAGATACTTTTCAAGCAAAGACCTAAACATAGATTCATTCCTTTAATGATCTTCGAAATACTTATTTATGAAAGTATTCTTTTTCGTAAAGAGCATAGAAATACATGTCGTTACCATTGATTGACTTTTGTTTCAAAAAAGTTTTTCTTTCGAGCACAAAGTAGTGCTATTATAGGAGATGATATTACGCGCGTTTCTCTTATATTATTTGATTTGATTCGCTTGATTTAGCACAAAGTTTGCTACTGAAAAAGATCGTTTCATTTAATGAGTGCTCATATATCGCATTTCTAACTCTAAATTGAGACATAAGGCTTGAGGAATATTCCCATTGAAATTTTTGCCAAACTTTTCAACAATTCCAATAAAATTTCTTAAGCTATTTCGTTGAACAGAATGAGGAAATGTTGTGAGAAGTTTTACTTAAGCTTCCAAACAATGTTTTCAATCGTTATAAAATAAAAACTGAAAGTTTAGCAATGCATTTGCGCCCTTAATAAAGGGTTCGGTTTAAATGAGAGAAAAGTTTATTTAATGATTCAATTAAATGTAATGCATTTGATTAATTTATCATTTAGACAATGATTTTTATTTTATTTTCTTCAATTTTATAATATATATATTTATATATATAATAGTATATACAATACAATTTCAAAGGAGTTTCTCAGAGATTAACGTCCTTAAGATTGAGTGTTGAATTAAGTGAGAAAAGTTTGAAAAGTTTTAATGCGTTTTTTACTTTTTCAGATGATAACAATTTATCTCTTTTTTTTGGTGACAAGTTTTACACTTAAGTAGCATTAGATTAATAAAAATGTGGTTCTTTTGTTTTTATCATTGCCTCTCAATGAGACAATTTTCATTTTTTCTGCACATTTAAAACAATATTATTTTATAACTAGAATTATTCTTTTGTACAATTTTGAGTCATTTATATTACAGTCTAATCTCAATAATATTTGAATCTTCATTTGGTTTTAAAGAAGTGCTTAACTTTATCATTAGTTAATATATTTAGAAATCAGCGGAGTTTAAAGATTCAAAATATTACTTTAATCAGATCCCGAGTGAAATTTTAACAAATTTTTATACAAGTTTTATCTTCTTTTTAAAAGTAAAAATACTTTAAGAGTGCAAATAATTAACGTTTTAAAAGCTGCCTTTTTAGAATTTCATTGTAATTACAATTATTATAATAACTTTTCCCATAACTGAAGTTCTCATTTTATATATTTTATGGCCGTCTTGTGAAATGAGTATTAAAGCAGTTTTTCTTCGGTTTATTAAGCATTGAGTAAAACAATTCTTTTGAGTATTAAACAAATAATAGTTTTGTGTGGCCTTAAGCTTAAGCGCATTTATGTATTAAATCTCAATGCACTCTAACTCTCAATTAACACGTTTACAATTAAAATGACTCACTATCACAGTTATATGTGTTTTTGTATTATGTTTATAGTAGTATTATTACAATCAGTAAACTCTCAATTAAATCAAGTGATTACAAAAAAGATTGATAGCATTAATCAGCAGTCAATCACCAGACGGATGTCTCCGAAATGGTCGGATGTGAGAGAGTTGTAGTAAAACCAGTCACTGCCCCGCTCTCTGCTGATGATCTTCCATATGTATCTGGTGTCAAAGGAGGTAAATTGAGCACACCATCAACATTAGGAGAGCCCGTTCCACGTTGTTGTGCAGCCATCATATCTCCCGGTCCATGTCCTCCTCCGGCAGCGCCTCCTGTCATGAAAGGCGCATCTGCTCCCAAATTAATAGAGCCTATCACAGAGGCACGAAATAATGCTATAATTTTGGAACATTACAGTCTTCAGTATATAAACTATCCAGTACTCAATGCTTCGCTTCTATCATATATACATACCTGACTGATGTATACTATCATGAAGACCAGGTGCTGATGCCGGCGGATGATTGCCAGGATTGCCAGTTATAAAAGGTGGTACCAGACCAGCTGGTCCTTCACCGTTATGATGAGGAGGTCCCTGTCCTGGGAAAAAGTCATAAAATCCTGGGCCGTGATGTGGTGGCGGACCTCCGTATTGAAACTCACTTGGATTACTTGAATCTATTTATCAATAAAATTAAAAAATTTAGATCTCATTTCATTCACCATTATGTTTATTTGTTTCAATTTATATTGTTTTATAGATTTAAATTTTATAATGTTTTAGCTTATGTTTAATCAATATTTTGTCGTGAATTTTTCTTGTATGAAATTTTTAAATTGAGTTTTAGTAAACAAATTATTAAAGATTCAATATCTAAAAATCTAATTATTTTGATTTAATACTGCATTAAAACTATATAATTATTCGAAAGTCTCATAACTTTAGATTTAACATTGAGAATATTGAAAAGATTCGTGAATCAGACAATATTTTTCAAAAAATAAAAATTATGACTGGTATATACGATAATGAATATTACACAAAACAAAAAAGTTTAAAAATAATTATTTTTAGCAATTGATCACAATGTAAGGAAAAAATGACTTATAGAAATTTAAAATTTGTAAATTTCAATTTATTTCTTAGTTTTGAAAGAAAATTACTAATCATTTCAAAATTATGCGGAGTTAATCACTCAATAAACTCAAATCACTGAAAATTTTTTTATTGAATTTTCATTATTGATTCTGATAAATACTGGAGTGCAGAATCTCAATCTCGATAGAAAGGATCAACTTGTTTGAAACTCAACTTCGATCAAAAAACATTTCACTATGAAATTAAATCTTTTTTCTTTTTATTTGTAATTTTGAATCTGTTATATGCAGACATGCTCTTGAAATAATAATATTTATAAACTATCAACAGATGTTCCCAGAATAGAATAATATAAAATAAAATAAACCCAGATTAGGATGTTCTTAAATGACTGATAAGTTTAATCACTATTTGAAAATGCTTCAAAAACTATAAACAAATGATTCAGAATAATCATCATTTGGTACAACTTAAATGCATTATTAGGTATTTTGACAATAGAATTTCATTTGAATCTAATGATCAATTGTGTGTCTCTTCGAGTCAAATATAATAGACTAACTTTAGGTTTAGTAACATTTTGGTTTAGTAAAAAAAACTTCATGCTGAGAGATTTTAAATCATGCATAGCATGAAAAAAATATTAATTTACATAAAAGTCAGAAGGAATGAATTACTGTAATTAATACTTAAATTATTTCACATTGGTTTTAAATTTCACTTCTTTTCTTTCTTTCTTATGCTAATCATTGAAAAGATTGCAAAACAAGCTTTTGAGTAGTTTTAAGAAGTTGTACATTGTTTTGAACACATTTTTTGACTAATCCAGAATTGCTAGCAAAAGGATTTTTACCTTTGGCATTATGTTTGGTGTATAAGTTATCTTATAAGAAGCCTTACAAATTGGATACCAGCCCTACAACACGTAGGCGTTATGTTCTTATATGTTATTTTGCTATCGAGAATAATGTTAATATTGCTGCTGTATATAAAAAGTTTTTTATGCTATGCGACTTCCTCTCATCTGCCCCGACTTGACGTTGATGGATGTGCTCCGGGCAGACACTCCTTTTTCAAGAAATGCCATCCAAACATAAATACCCTGATATAAACCCCTATAGAGCCACTTGAGTGAGAAGCTAAAGAATAAAGAAGAAGAATAAGGAGAAGAAGAAGAAGGTAACAACTATTCGGTAAGAGAGACTCAACTGTTAGCGTTAGTTCATTGCAACATTTGCAGTTCTGCTACTGCAACACATGCTGTCCATTTAATTGATGGCTGGGATTAACATTTGTAAGCCTCGCTAGTTTTCGCAATGCACACAGCTTTTTGCCTTCACTTCAATGCACTTTTGGCGCTTCAGCCTTCAAACTTGCTGTACCTCAAACATTGATAACACAAAACTACATGAAAGTCCTCATTCCATATAAAACCTACTTATTCTTCTTAACTCTCAAATTTTCTGTTTGTGTTTAAATCAAATGTCAGAAGAAAAATAAGAATAAGAGAGTACAGAGTAATCTGCCATTAAAAAAGTGATGTTTCTCTATTCAATACAATGTTTGATTTGAGACTCAATGTTAATTTGGATTTCATGAAATAATTATGTTGAGCTCAAAATTTACACTCTATTTTCGATAAATACTATGACCAATATCTTTCAAATTGTATGACCTGATCATAAGTCTGTTTCTCAACAGATAGGTTTGATTTTCAAAAATTCAAGTGAGTTACACAAAAGTTGATTAGAAAAACCCAAAAACCCAAAGCTATTTGTTTGGTTCATTCTGAAAGCAACTAAATTCAATTCTGAAACTGAACGTCCATTTCTTAAATAATTTGCTGCTGGAATCGCCTGGAGGTGAATATATCAACATTTTAAAAAGTAATATAATTTTTCAGCTTTGGTCGTCAGTCGCTCCTCTGTTACACATTTTAATACGATATTAGTGAAGCCCATCTACTTATTCTTTGACTCATTTATTATTAGGGCTCAGCATTATTGGTATGCACTCATACTCGCCCACATCTACAGTGGTGTGTGTCTAAAGCCCACAAAAAACTATCAGCTCTTGAGATATTACAGACAAAGCCCATCTTTTTCCAGACGATAATACATTAACAAATGTCGTCCCTTTCGTTAGTTGTTATATTGTATAGAAATTAGCCAAAGATTATTATGACTCATATGACTCATTGTGCCCTTATCTCTACCGGTGATTATTTTTTTGAAAAGATGTGAACAAGACCTGAGACCTAATTTGAGAAGAAAGTCGATTGGATCACTTAACAAGGAATAGGCGGAGAAATCTATTATTTTGATTATTAACTAAAAGCTGTTATTAAAGGGCAAGTCTTTCTATAATCTCTTCTATTCAATTGGTCATCATATATCAGATATGCATTAATTAAACATTATTATTAATATTAGTTTTACTATAATCTTGAGAGTCAACGTATCCATAATATGAGATCTATTTTTCACTTATCAAAACTTTACATGCTTTGCATGCATCACATCATTTAAAGTGTACTTTTAATATTATCATTGAGTTTAATATGTTGAACATATTTGTTTGACTTGCCGTTAATATCACTTTATGTTGAATCTCGTAATAGATAACCCTCTTTGGTCTCTCACTCACTCTCTCTCTCTCTCTCTCTCTCTCTCTCTCTCTCTCTCTCTCTCCACATTCACTCTCTTTATTTACCGATAGATTATTTATTAATTTGATTATTAATAAATTTTCTCTTAAATTTAATATTGAGCAAAATAATTTTTCAAAATTTCAAATCATTAGCTGAACGATTGAGAGGAAATACAAAAATACATGATAACAATTGATGAATGTATACATAGAGAGAGTCAATTTATATGATCCTGTTCTGCTCAGGTGCCCGACTCTATATACTTATTATTTATCCAGATATATGATAAGTGAAGCGCAAGAGGGATAGAAATTGGGGCAACAGTTGCTGTGGTTACTGATTCTCCTCTAAACGATAACCAAAATAGTAGTTTCCATCAATTTTGAATTAATTTCAAGAAGACTTCAATTTTAAACAGCACTCACTTTAATATGAGCAAAAAGAATATTTCATGAGTATATACGATTCATGAATATTTCTTATTCTGGCGTTTTCTTAACAAAATAGAAAAAATATATTCATATCATAATATGATTCACTAATTCACTGATACAAACACTGTATTCATTCGACGATTCTTTTTAGTTTGCTCTGTAATAATATTTAATCAATAAAGATATTGCATAAGTTATACGCCTTACTAAAGCACAAGAGGTTGAGTCAGTCAATAACATATCAACTCATTAATACAAACTCATTTTTAATTGTTATTTACTTCCAAAGCGTTTCAATTTAACTTATTATTAATTCATAAGATTTCAGTAATAAGTTATTCAACTCTAACTCAAGTTTATTCTTATTGATAGATTTTTTTAACACTTTCAATATTATATTCAAACTGATATTGATATATGAAAAAGATTTTGTCTCAAATTATTGTTTGAAAGAAAGAACAAACTCTCAAATCAGTTCGAATTTATTGATTGTCAAGATTTTTGCATTTTTTAGCATCTTATCCAAGTTTTAGTCGAAATTGTTGAATATATTTGAAAATGAATTGAATAAAAGAAAATCGAAAAAAATGAAGAAAGCTAGTTTTTAATATAGTTTATGTTTAATGATCATTATTGAAACCTAATCGATATATACTTGTAACAAGTCTAGGCTCAAAACAATTGTGAAACCATGTTATCAAATGTTCTATTTTTACTTTGTATTCCATGCATCAAATTTTCAAACTCAGTTTTCGTGTTTACTTTACCTTCGAGTTAATTATACAAATTCTAGACATTTAATAAGTGATAATTTAAGAGGAAATTACAAGTTTTAAACAACTATTAGCTATATTCAAATATTGAAACCTTCTTTTAATCTAATTGTTTTATTTTAAGCCTTCATTTTTCTGAATCTATTCAATGGAATAAGTCTTTTGCATTCAATATTATTCTTATAAATATTGGTTATAATAAACAAATATATGATTGGAAACAATTGTAAACTATTGATACTCTAATTAAACTTCAATTTAGTTTCAAATAAGGCTAATCTGATCACAAATTTTGGGATTCAAACAAAATTTTAATACCAAATCAAGCGTGTCTTGAAATAATTTATTTGAGATTAATTATATAGAGTTCAAAATTTTTTTCGGTCTTAAAGACTTTTATCGGATTTAACCTTTCTTTAAAAATCCTTTTTCTCAAAAGTTTTACGAACTTTTGCTTACTTATAGATATTTTTACTTTGAATTTCATATCAAATAAAGTGGGAAAAAATTAGAAAATTTTTCACGTTTTATATTTTAATAAAGAATTGATTCTATGATAGCTTATGATCTCTAAATGAAAACTACAATAAAATACGTTTTATTGACAAAGTTATCATATGTTAAACTTTAAAGCGTGTATTTATCAAAAATTATTATTGAGATAACAAAAATGCTACAAAAATGTATTTAAAAATAGATATTTTAATATAATTTAGTTTTATTTTATTTCATTTATTTATTTGAAACAATTCATATCAAAATTTTGAGTTATTGACAAAGTTTTTCTGTAAAAAATGAGTTTTAGAAAATTTTATTCAGAGGTTTGTATAAGAAATAAATACCAATAATATTAGACTTAAAGTTTAGACAATTTAGTTATTTATTAAAATGTTTTGCGTTTAGTTATGGAGAAGAAGTTTTATATACCGTTCAATATCACAGATGACATCACAAACTGAAGTGAAATTATCTGATATTCTTAAGAAACACTTTCCGAATGCAAAAAATATTAAAGTGATTGATATTTCTGGCGGTTGTGGAGCTATGTTTGAAATACATATCGAAACTATTGATTTCAACGGACTCAATAAAGTTAAACAACATATGAGTGTTAATAATGTAGTCAATCAACTATTCATTTAATTATTCATTTCTCTCAAACTTTTTCTCTCTTTTCATTATAGGCTTTGAAAAATGAAATAAAAGACATGCACGGAATCAGAATATTCACATCAATTCCAAATCAATGATTTCAATAACAAATTATGATTATTAAACACCATAATTATTAGAGAAACTTTGCCTCAAATCTCACTCAACAATCGGTTAAAAACTATTTCAGGATATTTTTATCTTTTTGTTAAAATGAAAATCATGTGAATATTGAGCTCAACTTTTCTTAGACTTTAGCTTTTGATCACTTAAAAGATTGATTCTTAATATTATTTGAAGTGAAAAAATTCATGAAAATATGTGATTAAACTTTATTATAAGCTTGAAAATCAAGCTCTCCATAAAAGTTAAGTGTTGTCCTCTTTTTATAAATAATAGGAAATCATTTAAAATATGATAGAAATAAAAGTTTGAGAATTACTTTGAATTTATTTAATTGAAAACTTTATTTAAATACCGGTTTTTAAATTTTTTAAATAATATTGTTCTGACTTTTAGTGATGAATAAAATATTAATTAATTGAAATTAAATTAATTATAAATCATTTGAAAGTTAATATCAAACTTTCAAAAAATGATTGCATTTAAAAGATGACAAATTAAAAAAAATCGTAGTTATTGTGTAAATGAGTTTTGATAAATAATTGAGAGAAAACACAATTTTAGGAAAGACTTTATAGAACTTCTAAAGCTTCGTGAACTTTAGCATAACATAGGGGTCAATAAAAAGCTATTTAAGCGTAACGTAAGTCAAGTATACTCTATAGCTATCAAACAAAATAAGATGAGTGACTGTCACGACATTTGCGGTAATATTAGTTGAACTTTAGTTTATTGCTTGAAAAAAGAGTTGAATTGACACGTATTGCGCCATTTTATGCATTGGACTCAAGCCTACGAATAATAGATTGCGTCGAACTTTTGACCCTTTGAAGGCATTTATATTACGTTAAACGTGAGAACACATTCTCATTCAATAGCCATTTAAATTTTCTCTTTATTTAATAATAATATTGATTTAAATAATTAAAAAATACATTATTTTTTAATTAAACAATAGAATTGAATTGGATTTATCTTAAATTTAAACCAATACTAAAACTACTGCTGTATGTCTTCGGGTGGTATTCAAAATCTCAAAACATTTGGTATGTATTCGTCTCTCAATTAAATTATTGAAACTATGGTTTGATTAATAATAAGAAAATATAAACTAATATAAAGTAATGTATTGTTAGTAATGTTTGTAAAATGTGTTAATAAACAGATCCATTCGCGGATGCGATTAAAGCCGATGACAGTGGAGTACAGGACGGGCTGATTCACATTCGGATACAACAAAGAAACGGTAGAAAAACATTAACTACTGTTCAGGGAATTTCTGACAATTACGATAAAAAGAAAATAGTGAAGGCATGCAAGAAGGTATGCAATTGAATATTACATTCATTATTACCGGTATATGACAAATATTTTTGAAAAAGTCCGTTAGCTATCTTTGCCTATGCATTAGCATAAAGTATACTAAATTCAATGGTCATAAAGTTATAAAACCAGTAATAGATGAGAACTTCTTATATCAATGTAGTAGATATGAGGTGTCTATACAATCATTTTCAAATAACTTATTAGATATCAATATTTTTCAATAATAATACTTTCATTCATAA
>JAQFXV010000889.1:0-17021 GCA_034694065.1 Camisia spinifer
TCTTCTTAAGAGCTATCGATTTGACCCCTACCTTGATTTTAATGAAGCTCCGCCCACCTAGAACATGCTTATTACAATAGATAGCTTAATTTATGATTTTGTCAATGAAGGGGCACTTCGCTGATAATGATTAATGAATGTATGGCTTTGTTAATGAAGGGAATCTCCACTGTAAATATAAGTTGTAAATAGCCTAACACATTATGGAATATATATAATATGTACTATTATTGAAATTAATTAACGAGTGTCATAAAATATATACTTTCATTTAAAGCAGATTAAAGTTTTTATTTTAGAGAACTGTAGGCAAATGATTGAAAGTTTCAAAATTTAACATGAAAAACGTTTTTCAATAAGCTTTCAATCATAATTTATGAGGAAAAAAAATTTCAATCCGTTTTAAGAAAACTGAAAATCTTGATAACTAAATTGATTTTGGTTTCATATTTGAATTATATCTATATGAAAGCTAATATTAGACTTGAAAAATTTTGATATATTTTTCATGTAAAGCAAAAATTTTGATGAAGCTCGAGCCTTAAAAAACTCAATCTCTTAACATTACTGATTTTCATCTCACAAATTGAAAAGGATTGAGTTGATTTATATAACAAGGTGAGAAAACAGAAATCCAGAAATTTTCTTTTATACTGAGTACTCTTCTGATTTAGGAGTAAAGAGAATTATCACTGAAGTATTTATGACTAAAAGGCCGGTATCAATTTCATAAATTAGATCGGACATTTAGCAAATTTTATATGAAAAACAGGACATCTTCTCTACTTCAGTCATTTCATTAATAGTTAAGGTCTCTTTTGTTTTAAACTTGAATTTAACTCATTGAATGTATCGTACAGTAAATTATTGAAATACACAATATATGATAAAGCAAAGTTTTGTGTATTCAAACATAATCTGGTTTCTGTTTTCAGATTTTTTATTGTTTATAAAATAACTTTATCTTTACGTCTTTAATGATGCACAAGGTCGAGCTTTTTGTCGGTCTGTAGTGAGCGCAAGTGCGAGCGTCAGAATTTCTTCTTGCTGGCGCGCGCATAACTCTAATAGGAAAATTTTCAAATGATATAAGTTAATTATTTTATTGAGATAAAATTACAATCAGTCAATGACAGCAAATAATTTAAGCATTGAGTAAGAAAATTCTTCGATTCAGACTTAAATGACTTTCAAACTGTTTCAGAGTTTCAAAAAATTGTGATATAAAAAGTTTTGAATGACTTATATTTTTCACATAATCCCTATAATAAGGTGCTAACACATTCTCTACCTTCGAGCGCGAACATGCACTCGAGCGCCGAAGTTTTTTAAAGGGTGAGCACTTAGCGTGTGCTTCATTAGTGCCATTAAAAGATTAAGTAATCATTTCTAAGTACAGTTTATCTTAATTAAACTATTTAATAATATTTTGTATATAACTGAGCTATCATGATTAAATTTCAAATTAAGTAATAGCTCTTTTTATGATAACTTCTGTATTAAAATTCAACCACGAAGTCAAAAATAGTTTATCCAAAAATCATCTCAGAATAAATAAGATATTTTTTGTCCTCAAATATTTTAGATCTTATTAGGCAATCATTTTTAACAATGTGCAAAATCTTAAAATTTTTGTTTGGATCAATTTTCGATTTTGCCGTAATTCAAAAGAGCGTATTTTTATCTCAATTATTAAAATAAAAATGTTTTTCAAAAATCTGAGTTAATTAGAATTGAAATTATAATACAATTTCCTAAAACTTTATTTTCAAAAGTATACGATTTCTTAAAACTTGATTACATAAGAAATGCGTTAAAGTTAATGCGCACTCAATGGCATTGAAACACATTTTCAGGCAATAAAGAGTTAAACATTCAATAAAAACCAGTTATCAATCATATGAACGATAAATAAACAATGATTTCTCAGAAACGATAAATATTATCAAAGGATACCTAAAAATCATGCATGATATAGGGGGAGAAAAATTGACCAAAAATTAAAGCTCAAAAACATGAATAAAAATATTTCGTAACAAACAATGAATTCATTGAAAGCTAGGGTTTTATTTGAGTCAATGTTTTGGTATTTTTATGCGCAAAAGCATTAAGACTTCAGAGATTTTCCTACTATTTTTGTTATTGTATTGAATATTAAGTATTGATATTATATAATATTAAATAGACTAAAAATTATTTTGAATTGTGTTTAAAATAAAAATGATTGAAAACAATGAGTTTTGTGTGCGTACAAAAAGGGGCGGATTTTTGATTAAAAATCAGATATAATTATCATTTATTGAAGACTTAAATACATGAATAAAATACTGATTAATACTAAAAACGTATTGAACTCTATATTAGTAATTATTATATTTTTATATCAAAATCAGTTAATAATTAATGTGTTTTTGATTTTATTTTATTAAAAACCTTATTATTAGTATTGAAACAAATTATTTATATTTAATTAATAACTAAATTATTTTTATCTCTAATATTATGGACGAAACAAACGATGAAAACATTAATAATAATAATAATTCAGTCGATAATCAAATGAATACAAACTCTAGTTTTGGTAAAAAACGATTTTTTAATCGAAGATTGAATTCAGAACCGATTGAGACAAATGTCGTTAAATTAGAGTCAAAGAAGTCGTTGAATAAGTGGACGAATAATAGTCTTAATAATAGTAATACTAATGGTTTGAGTAATGATTTGAATTCAGATAAGTTTTCCGGAGACGGCATTCAATTCAACGCTAAACTCATTGGTCATGAGTTTGTGGCCGAAGCCAGAGGTGAACACATGTGTCAGCAAAGCCTCAAAAAGTTGAAGGTTTTATCTATTTTTCATTATTTTTATCAGTTTTTAAATATAACAAAAATTTCGTTTTTCTCATTATTTTTTCGCTTATTTTTCTCCCTTTTATAGGTTTTGTTTTCTGTTTATTTGACTTTTTCTCGGGTTTGAGATCTTTTTTAGACTTATTTTGATTGTGTTTTTGGTTTTTATTTTGTTTTGTTTTCAAATATGTGTAAAATTGAATTTTTTTATCACTTTTTCGCCTATTTTTGTCAGCCTTTTAATAAATTAATAATTTTCTTTTGATTTCAATAATAAGTTTTGTTTTCTAACTAATTATTTCTATAAATAGGTTTTGAGATCTTTTTTAGTCTTATTTTGATTGTGTTTTTATGTTTTAACAGATTTTTAAACACCTGAAAAATTTTGTTTTAAGCCTAATGTCTATTTTTGTCTCACTTTTAACTAATTAACTGATATTTTTTGTTGTTTTCATTAATAGGTTATGTTTTCTATTCATTTGTCACTATTGTTCGGGTTTGAGATCTTTTTTAGACATATTTTGTTCATGTTTTCGGTTTTATATTTTTGTTAGTTTTTAAACATCAGAAAAATTGCAATTTTTTATAACTTTTCGCCTATTTTTCTCTTAATTAATTTTTTCTGCTTTTATTAATAGATTTATTTTCTGTTCATAGGGTTTGAAATCTTTTCAAGACTTAATTTGATTGTGTTTTTGGTTTCGGTTTTAATTATTTGTTTTTCTTTATTATTTTTATTTGAATTCATATATAATTCAGTTATAATTTGATTGAAAATCAATTTTTTTTCTTAGCCTTTTTCACAAATACTGATAAAGTTTAATAACTATTTCCTAATTATTTGTGAACAAAAATTCCGATAAATATTGAGTAATAACTCATGAGTTTAAGTCATTTGACATGATTTCAAATCATATGATAATAATAACAATAAATATTATTGTTTCTCAAAAAAGGGTTCATCAAAAACCTGATAACAAATCAATGATAAAGTCAATGATCTCTGAAAAGCCCTAAAAAACTATATGATTATTATCTAAATAACAATAAAATAATATTCAATTGTCTTTGAATTCAATGAACAGATACTCCAAAGAGGTATCGGAGGTCACAAACGAAGAATAAATATATTCATATCAATAGATGGTATCAAAATCAGAGACGCGAATACTTCAGAACTTGTTTATCATCATTCAGTGCCACAGATTTCGTTCATTTCAAGAGATGAAACTGATTCACGAGCTTTTGGTTATGTGTTCGGGTCTTCGACTACTGGACACCAATTCATTGCTATTAAGGTTAAGATTAAACCTATTTCTCAATCATATAATTAATTGATTTTTAATCCTTTTCAGACTCAAAAGGAAGCGATGCCTATAATGGTATGTCTTATCCATAATTCGACTTTAAATGATCTCATTTTCAATACATTACATATTTTTCAATCAAAACATAAATATTTAGAAATTGAAATCATTTTTAGCTTTTTCTGCAAAACTCCGAAAGTTTTTATTAACATTTAATTAGCTTTTAGTCTTATTTTTTAGATTTTAATCAATATTTAGTCTTATTTTTTAGATTTTTATCAATATTTAGTCTTTTTTTTCTAGAGTTTTACTAATAATTCAAAACTTTTCAGATTATTTTCTTTCAAAACTTAATCATTTTGTGCAAAATATAATTTATTTTAATTAAATTGAATATTATTTTCTATATATTCAGTCAGCGATCGGACAGTTATTCGCAGTGACGCTAAAAAGGAAGAAAAATGAGATAATAGAAGAAAGTGTAGTAAACGATGCCATGAATATAGAAAATGAAGAGAAATCTCGACGCGAATCGTCAATAACATTGCGTGCGTCGAGATCTGAGTCACCAAACGTGCCATCAATGCCAGCGCCTCCGCCGCCAACCGTTAGTTCCGTATCTCTTAACGAAGAGCCAGACTTTTTCACGGCTTTCGATCCCATTGACTCTGTTTTTGAATCGGATTTCAAAGTCAATAAAGAAAAATTAGATCAAGTAATGAATGAGATTTCTGTTTATTTATCTATTTCAAATCTTTTTCAGACTCATTTCGATTGTCTTTTTGTTCTATTTTTATCAGTTTTCAAATATCTCAAAAATTCAATCTTTTGCTAATTTTTTCTTACATTTTTGTCTCCTCTTTTGATTAATTTTCTGTCGTATTCAATAATAAGTTCTGTTTTCTAATTATTTATTTCTATTAATAGGTTTTGAGATCTTTTTGAGACTTATTTTGATTGTGTTTTTGATTTCATATTTTAATAGATTTTTGAACACCAGAAAAATCCTATTTTTCGACTATTTTTCTCTCACTTTTAATGAACAACTTTCTTTTATTTTCATAAAAAGTTTTTGTTATCTATTTATTTGTTTCTATTTCTTGGTTTTGATTAATTTTAGACTCATTTTGAATGTGTTTTTATATTTTTATCAGTTTTAAAAATCCGAAATTTGAATCAAATTTCGTATAAATTAAATCATTATTTCATGTCTCAAATCAGATGCCGATAACAGATGTTGCAAACAATGATCCGTTCGCGTCATCATTCGGTTCGATGTCATTATCATCTGGCGATTGGGCCAACTTTGATGAGGACAACCTCTCCAGTAATGCCTCTCCTCTTCAACAGTCCCAAAATTCATTTGGAGATAATTTAAAGAATAACGGGTTCGGAATACCAATAGTCAGAGAAGTGCCAAAAACACAAATCTCTTCCAGTTTTAATGACTCCTCTTCTTCGATGGCTCTCAAAGAATTGTTCGCTTCCGGACATCACAATCAGCACAATGTATATAATAATAGATTTTTAGGTCTTTTAGTTATAAATAGTGAGTTTATGTTTATTTTTTATAGAATTTTTCTGAGTTTAATGTGAAAAATAGCGAAGCGATGGCAATACCGCAGAGGATTAGACCGAATAATACTCCGTTGGCATCAAATAATCAATCGGTCGGTTCGACCACTTCTTCCGCTGATCGGTATTTCATTTATTCTTAATTTTTAAATAGATTTCGATCAAAACTTATAGTTATTTGAGGTTTAGCTCAATGTTATATTTGTTTTACAATTATTATCTCTTAATTAACATCAAAATTATCATAAATTTAATGATAAATAATAATAGATCTGAAACTATCAGAAATTCAATTTCAGTATAATTGGATCGAATTTAATGATGAGATTAATAAATACTTAAATAATAGTTCGTCCGAAACATCGTTTTTAGCGTTGATTTTGTTTTTATAATAATAATAGTAATGAAGTTTTTTATTCTCAATTTTTATAGAGATTTCGGTCAAAGCCTTAAGTTATTTTAGGGTTATCTCAAAAATATATTTGTTTAACAACTATTAAATAATGAAAACATTAAAATGAGAATAAATTAATTGAAAAATAACGAAATTTAATTATCTATTAATAGTTACGCGTGTTTTAATGAAATTCACTCAATAT
The DNA here is from genome assembly GCA_034694065.1 of Camisia spinifer. Taxonomy (NCBI): domain Eukaryota; kingdom Metazoa; phylum Arthropoda; class Arachnida; order Sarcoptiformes; family Camisiidae; genus Camisia; species Camisia spinifer. Next base: position 6,331 of record JAQFXV010000889.1, read on the forward strand.
CTTCATCAATATTCGACTCACTTTGCGATCAAATCGCAGCCGAAGAGTCATTAAATCCAAAAGAAAATTCCACTTCAAGTAAATCATTGAACTCATCACTAAACGGAGGCTTTGGTTTTCAGCATCAGTTGAGTTCTTCATATACAGGAAATTATTTTTCATTCGATAATCCGCTAAACAATCCAAACAATACCATAAATAATAAAGTTGGCGATCAGTTTGACTCAAATTTATTTAATAATGAACCGAATGCTCAAAATTGGAATAATAGTAATGCGAATCTGTTGTCAAATGTTTGGTCCACTTCTTCTTCTGTTTCTCCGTCAGAAAAATCTGTGGCAAACAGTCAGTGGTCGAGCACTTCATCGCCACCACATTCGAGCGGTTTATTTATGAATCGAGCGAATGATGTCTTTAATGAAGCGCCAGTTTTTGCAGAATTGGATCCGTTAGCAAAGGATAAGCCTTTTGTCGATAAGACTCTCTTTTTTGCTGTAAGTATTGCTTAAACTTTATGTTTGACACAAATCTTGAATAATTTTTCTCTCGTTTGTCAGGTTTTGAAACTAATTGTCTTAAACTTGTTTCAATAAAAAATATCTGTTTATTGAATACTTTTTTGGTCTTTTTCTGTATTTTTAATGATTGTGTTAATTGTTTTATTTCTATTTAATGGCAATTTTGCATAACTATAGTTTCACTTCATTTGAAACAATAATTTTATACCACTTTTCCTTTAGATATAAAGTTATGTTTACTTTATTTTTCTGTCTTATATTTTGATAGTTTTTTCTCTCCAAATGAATTATATTTTTTAGTTTTAAGTAAACTTAAGTTCAATTCAAATCAATAGATGTGAAAAATGATATTTTCCACAAATTTATTAATTAAACTCTCGATTATCTTCAAATATTAATAAAAACTATTTTCAGGACCAGAAACAAAAGCCAACTCTTCGTGATCTAAACAGTGAGTTCTCATCAAATAGTGGAAGCACTGGAAGTAATTCTCCGACAATAATAGAACAGAAAAATACTGTAAGTAATCATTAAATTGAAAAAAAAAACATTTAATTCTCAAAAGCAAACTTAAAAACTTTCAAATAAAAAACGAATCCTAACCTAAAAACCCATTCTATGTCTGTCTATAAAAGCCGTCAATAGAGTTGTCTTCGCAAGCATTTAATGTAAATGTGAATCCATTTAATGATAATAATAAACAAATAAGTGGTGATATCGAGAGATGTTCTCCCAATCCATTCAATCCTTTCAATATATGTGACCCAAACACTAGACCAACACCTCCTCCACGTCCGCCATCACGAGAGTGTCCACCTGTGCCGCCGAGGAATGACTTAATTAGAGGTAATACTGAATTAGCGCCACCTTTGCCTCGAAGAAGAACAACAATTGATCACAAATCAAGTCTTGAATCACAACAATGTCTACCGAATCGATGTATTGATCCGTTTATTAGTCATTATAATACTGATAACTCATCTCCACCTCCGATACCAAACCCTCTGAGAAAAACTCAGCCTAAAAGCTCTTCAAATTGGGATCCGTTTAACTGCGCTTTTGTTGAGTCGCAGTTGTCGTCGATCGCAAGCAATAGTTATAATAATAAAGTGATAAATATTTTAAGTGATGATGAGTTGAGGTCTTCGACGCCGAAGATTTCGACCAATTATGTGCCGCCTCTTAGAAAAGATCTTAAATTATCTGAAATTCAATCGCAGTATAATTGGGTCGAAACTAATGATGAGATTAATAAAGATACAAATAATAGTTCGTCCGAAACATCGGTTTTTAGCGACAATTTTGTTTATAATAATAATAATAATGAGAATAATAGTAATGACAAAAAACAAGAATTGACTAATAGTTCAAAAGTTGGGAAAACAATGAATAATACAGAAGATAATGATAGAGATAATCATATTTCTCCGCCGGAGAGGAATATATTTATCCCTAAATCAGATCCTTTTGCCGATGATTTCTTCGCCGATTAATTGGGATCTAATTATAGTCTCAGAAAATGAAAACATTTGCAGCTCTTGTTTCTCAAGATTTAGTTATCAATTAATTATTTTGTTTATAATTATAATATATTATTTGCATTATTAGTGCTTTTATTTGTTTTTATTAATTGTTTATCAATTGTTTTGTTAACTATTAATTCCCTATTATTTGTTTGGCTTTTATTTTCTAAACTGAATCTCTTTTAAAAGTTTATTTACTATTATTTTTCAATTCTAACCAAAACTATTTTTCATTTTAATCAATAGATTAACTCAATTACTAATCAAAGCTCACAAATCGGTGCCATTTATTATAGTAATAATACTAACAATGCGTTCAATTCTCAAACTTTGATTCATTAATGCATGAATTTTTCGGAAAAATCAGTAAAAATTATGACTTTTATTCATACGAAGCTATATTTCATTAAATAACCAAAAATTTAAAACCTTTTCTCAATTGAAGTACCGGTAAGTGGAGTATCATTTCATTGAAAACAGTATTTTGTGTGCAATTCATTAGAGAATCGCATAAAAAGTTTAAGAAATGTTTTAAAAGAACTGATATTTCAATAGAAAAAGTATTTTTTTCTCTCTATTATATATTCAATAAAAAAAGAACTATTTGTTTAATAGCTATTAATACTGAGAATTATATTTTATTTGCTTTTTGTGAAAAAATTTCAATTTTATTTTTTATTATACATAAGAATATTATAAATATAGATAAGACTTATATTAAGTAAAAGTAAATTAATCTCAAATCAAATTAATTATAACTGAAAAGTAATTAATATAAAAATAATTGAATTATAAATACTATTAATTATAATGACATTCAATGCTCTCTCGAATTGTTTTAGTAAAAAGTTTTTAATATTTCTTTGGAATATATTTTTTATTTTATAATTAATTAACGATTGTATTGAAAAATGGACTGAATTTTAGTTCAATTCATATCTCTATAACTGATAACTCGATAATGAATTTAAAACTTTGTTTTTATAACTTTAAATTTTCCCGTTTTTTAATTTGTGAAAAAATGCCAATTATTTGTTAATTGATTTATAAATTTTTGTTCCTAATTATGAGAATTTGTTTATTATTATTATAATTATTGAATCTATTGTTTAATGACATTTTGAACTGATTTTTGCAGCTATTAATTGATAGCAAATGTAAACTACAGTTATTTCATAATAAAACAAATGTTTATTATTATTGAAGCTCAAAATTGAATAAATATTTTCCCATAGAAAAAGTTTATGCGTAAAACTTTGAACCTCGGTAACCTGGCCACTGGTCACTTTTCGGGAATTTTATTTTCTTCTTTTATTAACAATGGATTGCTACTATATCATTATTAGATATCTTCCCCTATTGACAATGATCAAAATATTTCACCATTAATATAGAAACATCCAAATTCGAGATATTATTAAAGAGAAAATGCGTACGACGGCGGTCGGCGAGTACTAATCTATAAACCCGATTTTCGTAAACGAAACCCGACTTAAAAATATATTTTCTTTCATTTATATTTGAGTAAAACAACTTTTGAGAAAAGTTTGGAAGCATGTGTTACGCCATAAATAATAAACAGCTTCAAAACTAAAATTTCAATCAATAATTTCCATTATTTTATGAGAAGTAAAAATGATATTTCGATCTGTTCTCTAAAGCTTATATTTAGAAAAATTTTATTGATTGCTTCAATATTATATCATATAATATGACTTTGATATTGAGCTAAATTTAAAGTTTTTGATTTTATCCGAGCAGTACTATTGATACAGATAAGAGAATAGATTATTTGATGAAAAATGGAATTCAAAAATATATCAGTTTTTATAAAAACTATTTTCAAAATTATTTGTCTAATTGTATTATTAATACAAGTCATTGATATAACGCATTCTTATTTCCAATTTAACTTTGACGTTAAACTCAATCTATTTGCTGAAAATAAATTTGATTTGTCCTCAATATCTGTTTGTTTGAATAAAACTCTTCACTGGAATGATGACAACAAAGAAAAATTTGAAACAACCATTTCCAGTTTATATCAACTTTTTGATTCATCATTAAATCTCACAGAAATTCTGAATTGTTCCGCATATTTAACTGATAAAAATAACAATAAATATTCATTGAATTGTACAGAAATCGGGCCAGTCTTAGAATATATGAGTGAAATTGAAGAGCTGGGAAAATGTTACACAGTATTCAATCCGAATGGTATAAAGAATAGATCAATTAGTTATAAAATAGATTTTTCAAGTTTAATAAAAATCGAAATTCAATATGAAAAACTTCGAGATATTCCAAATTTAAAGTATATATACTTAAGTGTGAATCCATATCATTCAGTATTTAGTACCGGATTTCAGAATTTTATTACCATCTACTCCAAGTTTTTTCTCTTTAATAATCAAATGAATTATAAAATATCGAGAACTATAATTCGGAGTCTTGAATAGCCGCATAGAACAGACTGTGAAAAACTAAGTGAAAATTTTGGATTAGAAACTAAAAGGGTTAATAGATTCGAAAATTGTGTTAATTCATGTGTTTTTGATCATCTTAATAAAGGGATAAATTGTTTGCTTTATGAGGATTTTTCGCGAATGAATTTGTTGCTGGATTCTAAACATGAAAGATTGGAACGCTGTGAGACTGATATAAACAGAACTAAAAACGTAAATTATGATAAAATAACTTCGAAATGTTCGAAAATGTGTCATCGAAATTGCATAACGGAACTTATCAGACTTGAAGAATACAATGAATTTATCACTTTTAATCATATGCTTTACAATAATGATTCAAAAAATAACCCAAAATTAACATTAGAATTGAAAACTTCTCAAACATTTCAATATGAATTAAATCCAAGACTATCTTTTATAAACTACGCATCGATGTTGGGTTCAGTGACATCGATGTGGTTCGGGTTTGCAGTTATCGATGCTCATAAACTTATTGAATATTCATTATTTTTCTCTACATTCTTTGGTAGAAAATTCATTCTATTGTTGAATTTGATCAAAGAATTTCCGATATTTTCAAATTATAACTGTATTATGATATTTATGGTTCTCAATAAAATGATCACATCATTATTTCTCAAAATAAGGAAAATTAAATGGAAATTCATATTCACCGTGATATGCATTTTCTATTTGATCTATCAATCAATAGAATTGACTGTTGGATATTTCAATTTTAATGTTGTGACTGATGTTGAACTGGATCATTATATCGAGAATGGAATTTATATAAACCCAAATGCGATTTCATTGTGCAAGAAAAAAAATCATATGATTTATGGAATAAATACTAGAAATAAGTTAATAAGGAGGGATAATTTGTGGAATTTATCGTTTCATGGAGAAATGAATTTAACAAAATTCAATAGTTTATTTGAACTGAAAAAAATTCGATGATCGGACAGTTCATAGTGCCGAATAAACTAATAAAATACAAAGATATCAATCAATTGTTCGATATTAATGTTAAATATATAAATAACAGGTACATCAATTTCACATCTGCCGAACATTATGAAGAAATTTTGGAAAATCAATCATTAGTTTCTAATTGTTTAAATTTGATTGATTTAGTATTCAATACAATTTACTGTTCAATAAATGATCAAGCTAATTGCACATTTGCAGGGAGTTTGATTACAAGCCATTCAATAGATATTAATTGTAATACATTAATGAGTGGTCTAAACGATGGTTTGAATCGAAGTGCGAATCGAATTTGAATCGAATTTGAATCGAATCGAATAAAAAATTTCAGATTCTATAGTAATGAAGATGTTTCTCTATATATTCATGATTCATACCAATTGCCATCATTTCCTATAAAAAAATTTTATTCAATTTATTCGGGTTACCATATTGTTGAAAAATTTGTATTCAAACTTTTACCCCCTCCTTATGGAGAAGATTGTCATCATTATAACGGATCAATTAGATCTTAAGAGCAATGCTTGAATGAATTAATGGAAAAAATTCTGTTACAAAATGAATGTTTGCCTAAAAGTAATAAATTCTTCACTTATGTTATAGTAGGTGGTAATTATAGTAAATTCAATAAAAGATTCTATACTGACAAGGAAAGTGATTCTTTGAAAATCAATTATCAAAATTTGAAAAGAAATTGTCGTAAAAGCTGTATTGAAGTATATACGAAACTATGAAAACTAAAGATTTTATCCCATGGAGTAAAGAAACAATACCGAAAAATTATTTTATAACCATAATTTCAAGTCCGGAACTTGTTCTCCTCAAGTTTTTGGTGAATTTTGGTGGTTTAATTGGTTTATGGCATGGAATATCTCTGAGCGATATGAGAAATATATTCTTCAAAACTATTGATAGTATTTTTTCGAGAAATGTTGGATCGCGTGGTCATTACTGGATGAAATGCAAATTATTTTTGATCAAAATTCAATTCCTTCATCCAAAAGTAAATTTTTTTCATTCTGATCATATCTTATAAATTTTAAAAATAGGAATTAAAGATTCTGTTTTAATAATCAAAGATATAAAATGAGTCAGGGTGATTCTCAAAATACATGTGATAATTAGATTCAAAAACATTTGAATTTCATTGGTTTTGTTATAATTAATCAGAAAAATATAAATTATATTAAAATTATAAAAAATATGAATAAAATGATCCCAGGCATAGTTCAAGCGTTAGGATGTAGATAGCATTATATCATACTAAATATTAGATATTTCTCATTGAGAGATTCATATCTATCTCGAAAAGTGAAACACACTCTACCAGTTAACGAATCCTTAATTAGAAATGAGCTGGAGTACATGAGTTTAACTTCGGAACGTTATCTCAATAGTATTTGATCATACTTTAAACTTTGCAATAAATAATTTAAAATTATAAATCGATTGAAAATTTACATTTTCTTTGATAATGTTTGCCGCTAAGAGAAAAAAAATTGAAACTTGTGTTCCCCACACGATCTGTTTGATAATTCTGTTGATGATTAAGTGTGATAATTTTTCATATATTTTCAGAAATTAATATTGATTGTTTTTATCATCTTATTGGCAATGGAATTTATTTCGATCACCAAAAATTATCTCACTTTCAATTCCGTATTAAAAATCGAGTTACTGGGCCAAAATTTTGTGATGATCAAATACAAATACCCAATTTCGGTTTTTTTCGTATCCAAGGATAACGAATTTGGAGCAAAATGAAGGGAGAAATTTTTCAAATAAATTTGTTCAAATATTTTCTGACTTGATCGAGAAATTCAATGAATCTTCTTTTACTGAAAATAAGATACCCTTTAGAATAAAGTGTCAAATAATGAATGATGGAATACTTGAAGAACGCTCTTTGAATTCGAATTATGTTCGAGAGTTTTATTTCGTTAGAAACCAAGAAAAAGGAATGAATTTATTTTTCAAGATTATTTCTCAGCAACCCACGAGAAATGGGAAATTTCATTTTCAAAAATGAGTATATTTTATTCAGTATATCACTATTTTTTCACTGAAGAAAACAAATCCTACCATAAACAAGTTTTGAGGAAAGAATATCAAAGTCAGAATAAAACTCAATTAAACGGAAGAAAATTCCTCACAATTTCTCTAAATTCCAAAAGACCCAAATTATTTTGGAGTAGCATGTTTGGATTTCATAATGTTCCATCTTATCAACATGCTGTAGGAGAATATGTTAAATCCAGAACTCCGTATGAATTCCTAGAATTTCCCTACAAATCAAAATGTAGTCACCATAAGAAAATCTCAAATCATTTCAACTCTTTATCACAAAATCACTGCATTCGACAATGTATTAGAAGTTATTGTGAAGAATAATTAAACTGTTCGTGCGTTTTAGTACTCGATAGATTGAATCAATTAGATTTGGGATTTACTAATTTAGATATTTGTCAGGATGAATATAATTCGTCTTTCGAGCAAAATTATGAGAAATTAGGTGTGAGCTTAAAGGAATATTTCACTTGAGTTGGGACGTGAGTAAGTCATTCGTCAATTATAAACAAATACCAGTCTTGACACCAACTGATTATGTTTGTTATATTGGAGGTCTCTTTGGATTGTGGTTTGGAATGAGTGCACATCAGATATTTGATCTTTTTATGGAAATTAAGAGAAATTATTTCTTTAAATTTATTCATATTTTAATGTTTATCTGGAATTTATTGAAAAATATATTGCTTTCAACATATCTGATTGAAAAGAGAAATCGTATTTTACAATGGATGAGATGGATATCAATGCGTTTTAAAAGACAAAAAATGATATATCCAATGAATGAAAACCAATTAGTTGAAAAATATTTTGATTTTAAAAAATTTAATATCATAATCAAAAGTAAACTGTTATTAATTAATTAATCCTTATTCGATTTCAATGTTGTTTTATGCGACTTGATGTTATAAAAATAAAATTATTTCAAGTGAATGCACAAGCACATTTTGTTCCGAAAGGCTCAAATTGAGCAAATCACATAGATTCAATGTTTGTCTAAAGCATATAAATGAGCTGCTTAAGAAACCTCATATGACAAAAATCACTGTAAGGAGAAACCCCCGTTCAAAGTTTTTCTTCACTTAAAACTTGTAACTATTCAGTGGATTAAAATATGAGTTAAGTCTCTTAATCTAAATCCTCTGAATAATTATAAGTTTTGAGCGTAGGAAAACTTTGAATGCGTTTTTCTCCTCTCAGTGAATTTTGTTATATACCGTTTCTCAAGCAGTTCAATCATATTCTTTGATCCTGTATTTATTGCTTTATTTTTATACAATAAATAGTTTGATTCACTTGTACTGTGTGTCATATTTGATGGGAGAGGAAATGATTTTTTAAACTCTAAAAAGAAATTAATGGAAGAATGACCAGACATGGAGTAGATCTTTTCAAATATGCTCTAATTATTTGATCTAATGTTGATGAAAATTGAAATTAGTTTATTCTAATCCATCAAAACTCGTTTAAAATATACAAATATAATGAGTCATTTCGTCTTTATTAGTCATAATAATAATGATAACTCATCTATACCTCCAATCATTGTCCAATCGCTAACCTTCTTAGAAAAACTCATCAGAAAAGCTCTTCAAATTGGGATGCGTTTAACTTCGATTCATTAGAAAATAAAAGTCATATTAAGTTAATGAACACTGGATTTAGGTCTTTAGATTCAAAACATTTTATTATTTAAATATTTCAAAAATATTAAACATTTACAAAAACAATTAAAATGTAAAATATAAACGCTCGATAACTGAGTTTTCGCATACTTTTAAATACTTTTTGCCGGGAAATTAAATAAAAAATTTTTTGTGATAAAAAATTTGATTTATTTTATACTTGAACAATGAATATTTTATTTGTATTTACATTTATTTTAGATAAAGCTGAATAATTTTTTATGAAAAATATGTATAAATAACATTTGAATTGAGAAATCAATTTTGCGATTCATAGTGAAGTTTTTTTCGTAATCAATAAACATTTTTTTCCTCATCAGTAAAAACAACACAACATTATGAATTCAAATTAAATGTTATTCTAACTGATGTAAAAGAATACATTAATTTTTATTATCCCAATAATAGCAAAAAAATGTGTTTCTGAATTGAATCAGATTTATGACGTTTATAATTGAAAATAAACATGAAAAATAAAATCAACTGCAAGTGCAATTAAAATTAAATAGCGAATAAATGCTTGCAACATAAGCTATTTTTAAAAGAAATTGATTTCAAATTCTTGTGTGTTTTTATTTTTTAAAATCAAATGATGAAAAGGTCAACGTTATGTATTAAACAGATATTATTTTTAAAAATCAAATTACAAGATATTTTTTTGTTGATAAATTTTTGAAATGTTGAAATATAATTTTTTCTGAGGAAAAAATTGAGAATCAATTAAAATCTAAAAAACCATTTTGTTTACATCACATTTAAGAATAAAATACAGTTACTTTTGATTAATTAATGTGTTTAAAAATCATTCATTTCTACAGTTTAAGGCGTATTTTTCACTAACCTTAATGTCAAAGACAAAATATAATGAATCCATCAGTAAAAACAATATTTTTTTTTAATTTTCTTCCGGAAATCACCATTATTATATCAATAATTCGAATACAGATTCAAACTATTATTGAGATATTTTTTAATTGATTAAGAATTGGTTATCGACAGAATTTCAAGTTTGGAGTTTTTTTTGAAAACCAAAGCAACAATTTGATAAATATGTGAAAATAATGAATATAATTGAAAATTTTAAACAAAAAGTTATTACTTCACACAGTTTTAAGCTATCTCTACACTTGATATTGCATAAGCTTTGTTACAAACTGCCATCTCAATGGAAATGAAAATTTTTAAAATAACTTTAATTCATATTAAACTACTGTTCATTCAGCTCAATGTCATAAAAATCGATAATAGTTATTGAATATAGTTTTTTCTGTGACTTTGAATTTATTATGAATAATAATAAAATAGATATTATTTTCAGTTATATATTATACAGTACTTCATTCATATATATATACAGAAACACTCCTGTAAAGTCCCACAGTTGGGACTGAAAAAAGTTAAGAGGGACTTAAGAGGAGAAATTTTATGCTCTTATTTTAAAAT
>JAQFXV010000890.1:0-17020 GCA_034694065.1 Camisia spinifer
TGTTATTCCGCATCAACTCATGTCAAGTTTAAAAATATATTTTACTTTTTTTTCCATATCTCAATTTTTAAATAAAATTTTTAAAACTATCTTTTGTACTATTCATTGAAAACTATTGAAATTCATGACATAGTTGATAAAAATTGAAGTTTTCCACTTAAAAGTAAAGATGCAATATTGCATGAGCTTAAGCTCGAACCGGATATTCATTTTTATCGTGAACTTGAGCTTATACTTCTCAAATCTCACTTTCGATCACTTTAAGGCGAACGATTCAGCCCTTATACTTCTGAGCTTGAGCTTAGCTTATGTTCTTCACTAATTAAATAGAGGAGAATGTTGATTAATAAAGTTGGCTTTCAAATATTCAATATAAAGTTTTTGAACCTACAGTCCATCATTTTTAGCAACAGAATGAGTTCTTAAAAGAGAATTATAAATTAGACATATAAATATTTCATTTGACCAAATAAAAGTTTTAAAATTTCATTCAAAAGTTCAATATTATTGAGAATACTTATTTTGTCAAAAGTTCATTTAATCAGATAATCTGTGTTTAGACTCAAAATTTAATTTCAAACTTATCTTAATTATAATCCTACGTCAGTCTTATTTACTTGTTATGACTTTGAAGTATCATTAAATAATGTAATCTACTGTATGACTAATAATTATTAAGCATTTATGTCTCCTGTTATGTTGTATAATATGGTTTGATTTATATCAAACCATTTACTAAATTCTACATTTACTTTATCATAAAATTAAACTTATGTTTAATCGAATAAAAACTAATTTCAAACATAAAAAATAATAGAAAAAGTTCTTTGAAGGTCTTCGTCGGATATGTTTTTGTAAAAATGATATCTCAAGGATTATTAGGATCTTTAATGAATCATAAATTATAATTTATTAATGAATAGTTTGTATGCATTTTATTTCTTAAGTAGATCATAACTTAGTCACAAATCTAAACCACAAATCAAATAGTTGGCAAAAATAAAGAAATCGCTTGAAATTCAAAGCTATCGTTCGGCTCATCAAAAGATATTTCATAATAAGTTTATTTCAAAATTCAAATATAAAATTTTATAGAATCTGATCGGCTTTCAGTCAACTCGAGCATCAACTTATATGAGTCTCAAAAATAAGTTAAACTTCAATCAAAATGAAAGAACGAAATTCTTAATTATGAAACCAGTTTAGTTACAAAAATAACTTCCACCGAAGCCATACATTATGTCAAATTCAAATTTAAAGAAATGCATTCAGAATTGAGTACTTCTTCAACACTTTCATGATTGAAATAGTATTTTTGTATTTTCAGTTAATTAATCATTGAAATTAATTCAGTTATTTTCCAGGATAGGAATAATTTTGCAATAATTTATTTAATTTATGATTGCAATAAATCACAATGAATTGAGTAATACTTCAAATCAAATCACAGAAAAGTTAATACACTTTGGCTTAAGAGTATCTTGAATTGCATTTAATAAATAAACTCTGAAATAAATAATTATATTATTTATATAGTTTATTATAAATAATTATTAATATAGTTTTTAAGGGATGTTCGCAGAGGTTACTTATTTTGTCTCGACTTGAGAATAGAGCTTAAACTTAAGTAAGTTTTCTGTTCGGAAGTAAAAATCTAAAGTAACTTTACATGAGAATAGTTAAAGTAATGAACTAAGGATTGATCAAAAAATAACCTCAAAATATAATTTGTGTCGCAAAATCTTCTTTTATACACATTTGTCTCTAAACCCAATCGCAGCAAACTTTTAAGTCACTTATTTGTAAGTCTGAATGACTGAGAATTTTTTAAATCACTTTAAGTAACCTCAACGAACACAAGTTTAAGTAGAGCTAAATATTAGAGATTTTAAAGTCTAATAGAGAGCATATTTTAAGGCTTAAGGTTTAGGTAAACGCTAAAAGCAGTGAAACTACTTTAAATTGTTGAATACAATTAAATAACATTAATTAAGCTGACATTTCAAGCAATTAATTCTGATTTTCCTCAAATCGAGGTCTCGGGTGCTCATAATTTTCGTGATCAATTTTGGAATAGAGTTTAATTTGCTTTTTCTCGAATTGATTCCATGGCTCGGGATTACTTCTCGACAATATTTCTGGTCCTTGAAGTTTATGATACGTAATGTAACACATCAAAGACGGAGCGAAAATCCCAACGAAAAAAAGAAGGGGAAAAACCTCTGGAGTTTTCTTCAATGATCTCAACCATCTTGAAATTGGGCTTAAATTTTTTGCTTCCATTGGTCTAATAAAATATAAATGTAAGGAATTAGAATTTTTCGCTTTGCTTTAGTATTATTATTAATCATTTCATACACTCTATTCAATAAATTAATGATGCTAAAAGTTTAGACTTGAGGTCTCAACATTGGACTTTAGGCCTCATGTCCAAAAAACTTTAGATTTGGACATGGTCTAAAGCTTGAGTTTTAGATTAGATTCGAATTTATTTAAAATCAAAGAGCATTTAAAAAGCTAAACATTTAATGCAATGAATTACAGTGTTGTATAAAAATTTCGTTTTTAGATCTGAAATTATATAACAATTAATGCATTTGCATCATTACCGATGCATAGTTTCGGCAATTTTTTTTAAAAAATTTTCTAATTCACAACAAATGTTTGAAATAGCTTTAGAGTTTTTAGGCTTGAGTTTTTGTAGAGTTCTTAGGCTTAAGACTTAGACTTTAATCCAAGTCCAAAAATTTAGCAGCGTTACGATGTATGTGAGTTTTCCAAAATACTTGTGTTGAAGATGTGAAATTTGGTAATTTTTTCAAACCAAAGAATTATTTCTAAAAGAGCTTCAAATTGTTTAACCTAAAAGCTATTTTAAGTCTTATATGACGGGTTGAAATGAAGGGTTAAGTCGATCAATTGTCATCAGCTATACTGGAGGTGCATATAAAGATAGTACAGTCAATTTTTAATGAATTAGTAAATTCAAGTGCTCATATACTAAAAAGTGTGAAATTTTTTGCAATAACTAAGTGCAGATCAAATTTTATGATTATAATTTTGTGACATTGAGAATCTTAAAATTACATAAAACTACTTTAATTACAACAACTTTAGGAATATTAAAAGCATATTTTCCTGTCTTAAGAGTTTATCTATCAATTTAATTGCATTGCATTTTGTAAAAGTTTTCGGAATAGGAATATTTCAGTAATATTTTGTATCAATGATATGAACCTAAATTCTTAATTTTAAATAAGAAAATTTTTCTTTACAAGTCTCTAAAGAAATAGTTTTTAGATTCAGTAATGAATGAGATAAACGACTGGTTGACACTATTTCATTCAAAAACACTTCGAAGTGTTCAACATCATTCATCAATAATAATTTTTATAAGATCATAATCATAGTTAGCACATCATTATAACAGAATTATTATTGCAAAATTTGTTAATTAAAAGTAATTTAAAGTCTTGAACAGTTCTCGAGTTATCTGATAAGACACATGTGAGATGGCGTTCATGGCTTCACAAAAATGCTTGTCTTCTTGTATTTCATAATGGCTCTGAGAATCAAAACTACTAAGTTCGAAAATTTTCAACTTATATGCCTTTAAAAATACAAGGCTATTTTTTATAACTTTGACCCGATTTCTATTATCTAATGATGATTTTTGAACTGGAATATAAAAATCGAGCCTAAACTTATCTAATTTTCACCTAAAAGTTATTGGTCTAAAATCGCTAACTTTCAGATTTAATTATATGCTTACGACTGAAGTGAAGAAAAATTAACTTCACTTTCGATTCTCTAAACTTATTTGACCTTAAATATTGTTTTCTCAGTCAAATGCAGATCATAATTATCTCAAACTATTATTCTATTTGAGTTTTTTTTGTTTGTTATAATTTCGCAATAATAAAGTTTCAAAACAAATCTATCGAATGATAAGTTAGAGGTACTAACAGAAAGCTGATGAATAATCATTAGAATGAATTGTTTACTTAGCTTGAAAGCCATCAAAATACATGAGAAAATGTCTGTGCATTCAATTTATTTTTATATCAGCGGAAACTTTTTAAATAAGATATTTTTACCGATAATGCCTTCTCAATGTTTCGTAACTTTACATTTCGTAACATTTAGTGAATCCTTACAATATTTTGAGATAAAATACAGAGTATCTCAAATTTTTATCCTAAATATTGTTTCAAAATATTGGAAAAATCCACCACTTTTTCCACCCCTACTTTCATTTATCTTTTTCTTGGAGGATAACTTCATAACAATTTGAATTGTTTTTTAGTTGAATTCTGAATTTAACAATAATTTTAGCCCAAAAAGAAGAAAATTGGTGATAAAATAATTGTTTATCGAACTATTTATCGCATTTACTCTATTGAACAACAATATCAATCTTGTCTTTCAATGTTTATAGATTTTGCTCAAAAATATCATAAATACACAAAAATTATCATTATTGATAAAAATGATCTATTTCAGAATATTTTGTTTTAAAGTTCATTTTTATTATTAAAGAAATTACGTAACTTTGGCGTAAAAGTGATCGAAGATTTTTAACAGTAAACAAATACACGTGTAAATCAAGTTAATCAGTCTTAAGTTATATAAAATTTAGAATAATTAACATTAATTTTATCTCTTTATTTCTATATCTCAATGCCATTTAATTTTCCAGCAATTATTTTCAAACTAATTATTTGAGATTATTATACTGTATATATTCTTAAACTATGAGACAGTATTAATTCCGTTTGCACATAAAGTTACCCTATCTGTATAGCATGCAAATGAGTTATTGCATAACTTTTTCAACTCATTCAATTTTAAATGAATTCTCAATAAACTATTAAACATTTATTATAAGTTCGATAATATTAATTTGTAGATCTTTAGAATGGTTCTCAAGTTTTTGCTTCTCTTTATTTCTTTTAATCAAATTTATTGATTGACCTCTTTTTCATTAAAATATTTCTAAAACTATTTTCAGTCAAAAAGTCTATTTTTGCGTAATAATAGTATTAGAATTCTGGCTATTTCTAAAGTGACAAGTATTGGAGAAAAAAATATTTTAAACAGACTATAATGTAGTCATTATAATAATAAAATTTTGTTATTTATCAGTTTGCAAATTGTTTATGAATATTTGACAAGTTATAAATTTACATCTGGTTCGAAATGTGTGTTTTATAGTAAATATCATCCGTTATTTTAAATAAAAACTGAAAACATCTTCGATTAATATGATTAATGTTTAATTTCTTAAAAATAGATAAAATACGTTTGAAATAAATTTGAATTAATAATAATTATGAAACGTCGAAAATAACCTAAAAATTCCCAAAAACTAATTTGAAAAGAATTCAATTCTAAGTTGTATCATAAGAAACAAATAATATTGACTTATATTCTAAATTCATACTAAAGTTAATAGAATAAAAAACATCAAAATTTGATCATTAAAATCATATAAATATGTAAAATAATGTAAAAGAAACATAAATTACAATCATTGAATGTTTTACCTCAAGAAAGCCTTATAAAATCCAAAATTTATTAATTTTTTTATCAGAATCGCAATTAAGATATAACTTTGGACAGCAATTCTGATCGATATAACAGTTGCGCTGCAGTAATGTTTACGCATTACTCGAAGCCAATAAACTTTTTGGAGAAAAATCTAGAAATTGTATCGATTTTCAAGGAATAGAGATGAGTGAATACGGTTTACATTTTAGGAATAGACCAAACATTTTATACAAACTAATATATTCTGACAACTATACTAATCATTTAATTAATTACTATTTATCTATTCAAAAGCTATTATTTTCTTCTATTAAGACTTTGATTCGCGCATAATTTTGTTATGAATTTAAAATTAGAAAAAAACATTGAAATTAAGTTTAAAATCACCAGTTTATTAAAGTGATTACAATATATCGATTGCATTATACAAATTATAAAGTTTACATATAAGAGTACAAAAGAATATATGACTAAATTATTACAGTTGAAAAAAGTGTCACTAGAATTAAAAAGAAATGATGCAACCATTTCTTTAAAGCATTCGCACTTTATAAAAACAGGAATGCGAAGACTTTTAGAATCTTGGCCTCGGATGAACATAGTGTTCATGATCAAAGTTTGATATGAATCTGTATTGTTTATGATCATATTTCTGCCATGGCTCACTATCAGCTCGAGTGAAAATAACATCAGGACTTTGCAGTTTATGATAAGCGGTCACCGCTGCAAATGTCGGCACAACTAAGAAGACGGAGGCAATGCTCGGCCAATACTTTGGATTTCTTCTCAATAAAGACATCAAACGACCGAAACTGAAGTTTAATTCAGCCGGTGTCGGAAATATTGCTGTCGGAACCAAATGAACCATTTTTTCGCATTAAATAAAGTTCTGTTTAGAAAAAATAATAAAAAGTATTAATAAAGAAAACTCATTGCATATGAAATAAGTGTTAATATAATATAAATGAGTTAAAAAAAACTCACCAAAAGTTATCAAATAATTCAATCAAAATTAATAATAAGTATTCACTTATTTAGCAAATCTTTTTGCAAAACTTTAGCAAAATTTTTCGAGTAGTTTATAGTTTTACGTTTAGGTTTGTTATGTTAGAAATTATTGTTTGGATCAGCTTTATATATATGTGGCTTACGTGATATCGTCGAAGTTTGCCCTCGAATTCCTATTGGACGAAAAAGTCTGTATTGAACAGGGCTTTAGCTCTTCCACCAGTTTCTCGGGAAGGGAAAGTTTTGGCCTTATTTTTTGAGCTCTCTTTCATTGATTCGTCAGTTCTGTTATTATTTTGTTAGCTCATACATATCAGTATAAAGGCATACGTGATAAAAGGCACTATGTTTGTAAACAAGCTGCATATCCATCAACTCATTCTCTGCTTAGGAAGACCTTACACTACAGAACCACATGTTGGACAAGTTTTTGTATCAAAAGAGTTTCTATGCATTTGTTTATAAACAAATTTAAACCTTTGTATTATTTCCTTATCGAAAAATTTAAAGGAAAAATATTATGCACTTTTAGTAAATACATTAATGCAAAAGAATTATGAAGAACAATTCAAAATGTTGTTTAACAACTAATGAGATTTATGTGATATTTAATCCAAATATAACTTATGCATCAAAAATTTGAATGAATTTTTTTTTAAAGATATAAAAACCTAATACAAAATTGCGACAAAAGA
Source organism: Camisia spinifer (assembly GCA_034694065.1). Taxonomy (NCBI): domain Eukaryota; kingdom Metazoa; phylum Arthropoda; class Arachnida; order Sarcoptiformes; family Camisiidae; genus Camisia; species Camisia spinifer. Next base: position 7,254 of record JAQFXV010000890.1, read on the forward strand.
TTTGCTTTTTAAAAATAATTACCGTTATAGTACTCAAAAGAGTGTATGTACTGTACAAATGTGTAGAATATAAGTTTAGTTTCCCATAATATTATCTGTTTTAACATTTGTTTTGTTTTATAAATGTTCTTGTATTTAAAGGGAGTAAAAGTATTACTTGTTTTTTGACGGACAACAGGTTTTTTGAAAGTTAGAAGAAAGTCAAAGTTGTAATCAGTCTTTTGTTAGTAAACACTTTTGTCATAATAATAGTTGATTTGAAGTTTAATTATTTTTAGTTCAGAACCTAGTTTTCAAACTTGAGTATTTTGAAGGAAAAAATCTCGATTAAGAAACATAACGGGAACTGATTTCCTTCATTTTCTTTATCACAGTATTACAGACAGTGATACAGACTCTGTATCAACATTTTAGTAAACATTCATACAAAATATACTTATACACAAGTAAAGGGATCCATGATATAAATTTAGACAATATTCACATCATTGTACAGTTTATCTTAAAAACAAGAAACTCAAGTTTGTTACTCAGTATAAAGAACTCGCTTTTATACTGCTATTCATAATATCTGAGTTGATCAGCAGTAGAGTATACTCTGTAATGCATTATAAGCTGCTCTTTTAAGATCCCCTCTGGGGTCACAAAACCCATGAAAAAGTGTGTTGTTGTTCTATACTGTGGAAAATTCCAGTTCCAGTTTAACATTAATGGGAAGGGAAGCTCTCAGTTTGTCCTTCAATCGACCCTTTTTACGAGAAAAATCTATACCTAAATGTATATTTTATCTGAATACTAATTAATTGAATTTTACACCAAAATCTTAGTTATATATAACGATATCCTGTTATTGTAACTCAATATTATATAATAACTTGAAAGTTACCAATAAGTTGCATAAAAATCAAGGTTTAGCTTAATATGCAGTTTATAAAAAGATGATCACTTATAGCAGTGTTTTAACCAGAGTTTTAGATCATTTTTTGTAAGTTAAATGAATTGCTTCGATTAAATCTATGGGATTTTCTCAAGAGTTTTCTTGTTTACAAATAATGTTGTCATCGGAACTTGGATTGGGTGGCATTGAAATGCTATTAAAATTCAATATGAATTACTTATAATACCAATATTGCATTTTTAAAATTATTGGATCCGATTTCGAAATGAAGTCACTAATAAAGCATAAATACTCCAATTTATCAAAGGACTAATTCAAAGGATTAGTTCGAAGGATTTATTGCAATTTTAAGCATTACTATAATATATTATGAAATCCTTAATCTTTTTGTTATTGAGAAAATCTTGTTTTCGTGCAAAACTTGACCATAAAATAAATAAGACTTTGAAGTGCTTATTGTGATGAATAGAATATTTATAAAAATTGATTAACTTGTATGTAAGGTTTAAAAATATGTTAACTTATCTCAAGTTATATTTTTGAAAAACTTATTTCCCAATCAACGAAATTTGATTCCAAAATAACTCAAAAGCTTTTATAACAGGAACTTAAGTATCACACAATTACTATATTTCAAACTCTTATGTATAAGTAAATACATCTCAAATTATTTGATTAAATACAATATGCAAATAAAAATTCAAAATATGCAAAACGCAAAATCAATTTATTGACAAAATATTATAGATAAATTGAATACATTGTAAAACTTGATAATTATATAATGCAATCGAAATGATAAATATGTTTCATAAAGAAACTGTCACTAGATTAAGAAGAAATGACAATTCATTTCTTAAGAGTACGCACTCTTTATATCACATATAAGTTTTGAATACGAAGATATTCAGAATCTTGGCCTCGGATGGACATAGTTTTGATGATCAATGTTCGAAACAAAGTTATATTGTTTATGGTTATACTTCTCCCACGGCTCACAATTAGCTCGAGTTAGTATAACATCAGGACTTTGCAGTTTATGATAAACAGTGACCGCTGCAAATGTGGGCACAACTAAAAAAACTGAGGCAACACTCGGCCAATGCTTAGGATTCCTCCTCAACAATGATAACAATCGACCAAAACTGAAGTTGATTTTAGCCGGTGTCGGAAATAAAGCTGTCGGAACCATATGAACCATTTTTATGTTTATAAGTAATTCTGTTTGAAATAAAACAAAGATTTTAAATAAATATTTTATTGAGAACACTCTAATAGCTCTTTGAGACTAATTTATAAAACTTACAATTAGTTACAATAGATTCGAAATGAATTTATTGAGAAGCACTAACTTTTATTCAAAAATCCTTTGTCAAATTCTTCACAACTATAAGTAATGTTAACTCTTCAGTTCGTTCACAATTGTGATTGATATGAATGAAAAGGTTCGCCTTTTATATGTTAGGCATACGTGATGGTTGTAAGGTTTCATTCTTTTCATATTATTTGATAAAATAAGGTTAATATTAATTTATAAGCGATTCGAGTTCATAAACGGTCTATCAATGAACGCGTGTTCTTGTTTACAGATATATCGGTCTTACTATTGGATAGTTATTGCCTTCTCTGTGAACTCAATATTAATATAAGAGTACGTGATAAGAAGCACAGGATTGTAAATAAAAAAATAAATAAAGAAAGACCTTAAAACAAACATTAGGAAATAAGTACTATCTAAGTATTATCTCAAACCCGAATCAAAGTTATACGTTTTGCAACTCATGTAATGAAAACAAAAAAGGAAATAGTTTAATTCTATTTTAGAACATCAGAAAAGAAAAGAGTAGAGTTTCGCATATCTTGTATCCTAAATCGAGTCGAATTTTTTCCTTAAATGTTCTCATTTATACGTACGTAAGAATCGCAAACTATATCTACATTTTAACCATCAACTATAGTTAATCGAAATATATTAATAAATGAATTGCATTAAATGCTTATACAATACTTGTATAGACACAAAATTATGTTTGAATTATTTTGCGCTTTTGAAAGAATTGAAATCACTTTGAAATGTTTGAAGCGATTAATGTTTAGCTAACAGAACAATATTGTTATTAGAGAACAATAGCTGAAAGTTATGTGAGTATGACTTTTGTTTTCAATATTTTGGTCATTTTCAAGTTCAATGCAAACCAGTAATGAATTAATGATATTTTGTTGAATAACCAGTTCCTAAAAGTTATTTCAAAGTCATTTTCTGTTTATCCGCATAATAAGGGCTTAAGTGAGGACAAAGATATTGTGAATCACTAAAAATAGATTTTTATTTTGTAAAATCTCATGAGAGACCCCTCACTACTAAGCGTAAGACCTATTAGAGAATAGTGGAAAAGTACAGCCAATTTTGATGATGAGATTATGCAGAATTCAATAAAGCAAAGTTCAAACCCACTAAACTTTACAATTGAATCCACCGATAGTTCTAAAGAATGTAAAAATTTAACTTTTTAAATGCTAAAATTTTTCAAATTCAGTTGAAGTTATTCAATAAATTATAAAATAGCAGAATTGAGATTTTGGATTTGAAATATTCTGGATGTTGAAAATATATCGTTTTGTTATTGCATTAAACCATAAACAATAAGATAAGATTCAGTTTTATTCAATTGATAACAAATTCTATGCTTGTAAACAAACATTTGATGCCCTGAAATAACCTTTCAATAACCTCTTTATCTCAATTTCTAATGTAATAAATACTCTGGTATTAACTCCGATTATATGGACTCAAATCATTCAATTATAGAAAGAATATTTAAAAAGAAAGGAATAACAAAAATAAATATGGAAAAATTCATGATAACAAAATCTAAGTTTAACTTTCAGAGGCTTTCAATGTTTTAATTTAATTATAATTTTATAAGAATTTTTTTTTTTGCAAAAATTGTGGTTTATAAAAGTCATGATATGATAAAGATATGTTCAATCGAGTGAATCATTCAAAAAATCTTAATGTATAGTCACTAAAGCCACAGACACTCTTGAACTGATAACTTTTTAAGTGGAAAAACTTATTTATAATTTGTTATCAAATAGTTCATGATTTATAGAGTGATGGAATTTATCGTTAAATTAAAACCAATATTCGATCCGATGTTGACATTTGAAAGTTCGAAATTTAATTGCTATAAATGTTAACTTTAAAAATAAAATCAAAGGTTGAGTTAAAAAAAATTCTTGACTGAAAAGAAAATTGTTTTGTATGTCAAAGGAAACAAACGTATAAAAAATAATTTTCATGAATTTGAATAAATAGGATGAAAATCAAAGGATAATCTTTTTTTGAATGCATTCTAAACTATTATAAAAACAACAAGACTTTTAAAATAAATAATAAACTTTTATTTGAAAAATCATGTAAAATGAAAATTATTGTGTTGACCGAAAAATCATTTCCATCTTAATATACTGTATAAACAAATAGTATTTATACAATCGGAATAAACACTGATAACCGATTAATAACACTTTTATTTGAGGCACTTTCGAAAGACTTAACGTTTAGTGATAAGGATGTTATCGATAAAATTTACATTATTTTAATGATTTCATTTCAATATTTGTTTAATGCTTTGAAATCAATTAATCTGAGGCAAAACATTGTTCTTTGAACTCTTCATTCAAACTCTAACTTAATCATAAATTGACTTAATTATGGAAATTAATTCAATGCAATGGAAATTCTGATGCAAACAACGGAAAAATTTGTAGAATTTGTTCGAAATCATCTCTTTATGTAACTGATTAAATAAGTTTAACGATTAAATTATTTATGAATAGAAAATACATTAATTGATAAATAATGAGTTTATATTATAGAAAATTGACAATAGCATTAAACATAAAACTTTCTCCAAATAAACTTCTCTATTGAAATGTCAAACATATAGTTGTAGTACTGGTACTATTAATGTTTACGTAAAGAAAGTCATTCTTCTATTCATTCTTAATTTCCAACTCTACCATAAAAGATAAAAATGTATTTTTCTATACATATAAACACATTAAAAGCAAAATAAAAGACAGGCTTTAAAACAATTGAAGGTTAAAATTTTGCGTTTCATTAAAAAATTCATGTTTTGATAAAAAAATATTAAACCAAAACACTATTTAAATAAAAAATATTTCGACCTTCAATACTAAACATAGAGTTTGTCTTACTTTTAATGAAAAGCTTATCAAAAATTCAAAACTGCTTAAAAGAATACATAGAGTAATAATATTAATCATTTTTTATATTTTGAAGGATTACTGCGTTCAAAGTCTTCGCTCTCATCTCTAAGTCGTTTTCGATTATGATTTGATTCAAAATCCTTAAACATTGAATCTCTAATTAATAATCTATGCGTTAGAGAAATCATTGGAGATTTGGGTCCATTTAATATGTAATGACTCACAAAATCTATTTTCAATAGTTTATTACATTTAATCAATTCTTTCAAGAGTTTGAGCGCATATTTAGGCAATTCGTTGATTTCCTTCTCGTCAATAAAAGCATATTTGAATCGATCCAAGTCTTTAATCTCTAAATCATGACTAAAATTTTGAACGTATGCGTTCCCACACTTTAAAACTTGAGCATAAGGTATAGTAAACTTTGTTTCGTTAACTATTAAAACAGACCAATTGTCGAAAAGTTTTCCAACAATTTCTTTTTGCAAATGTTTTCTCCAATCGATCGCAGCTATCATTAACTTTTTGCGAACAGATTTTTTCTCCAATTCACTGACACTACTATTACTTAAAGTGAAACCCCATTCAAACTCGTCTTCATTAACAAAAGCCCCAACTTTTTTGGATTCAAACAAATAATCCTCTTTTAATATCCAAATTCCTGATGCGATTGCAGACAATGTTTTTTCAGTGGCTGACGGGTCGCGAATTATTAGATGAGTCACTGATTCTAGAACTTGATTCGAATCCACAACAAAACCCTTCAACTTCTCAACAATATTAGTGAATTGAGCTTTGGTTTGTTCGTCATAACCACTAAACATGAATCCTCGCGAAGCACTACTTTCTATAATTTCCGTTTTATTCGAATCCGAACTTTCAATAATATTCACTATATTATCAACATTTTCTTCAATAATCTCGACCTCAGTCTCTGAACTCGCAACTGAACTAATTTTAGGCTCATTTATATCTTGACCCTTTTCATGAATTACTTCATTAATGTGTTGTGAAGTACTTCTAATGTATGGTCTCTGAGATGGCAAACCATCAATATTTTTATCACTCCATTCGATATGAATTGTTTCGTTCAAACCATCGCCGAGTGATTTATGACTTTCAGATTTATGTATTTCCGAAGCTTTCTTCCACTTTTCTAATGCTTGTTTCGATTCATTACAAACATTTAATGGCATTTTGAAAATTTCTGGTGTATTATTTTGTTTATTATTTGATTCGTTTATAACCTTTCGATTTTTAAATTCATATTTACTATAATTACAACACTCTTCATGTCTCAGACAATCATAAAACCATTCAATTGTAACGAATTTACAATTTTTATTATTTAAAAGCAATTCATTATTTGATTGATTAAAATTTGGACCAATTATGGTATGCGTTGCGATAGATTTGAATTCATTTAAAAAAACAGAACCGCATGATATGACTGCAGTTTTTATTGTTTCAACAACTGAACGATCGAAACCGACTGCGTATATAATACAGCCTTCAAGAAAATGTTCATCTTTTTTATCTGAAGTTAAATTTTCAATCGAACGAATTATTTCTTGAGTTGAAGTCTCTGTTATAGCAATAGACGAGTCATTACTATTTTCTAAGCTTTCACTTATATGATTGATAGATATTATGTTATTTTGTTGACTGACTTTAGATTTTAAGTTATTTCCAACATAAGAGCTATGATTTGGTTGAGTTTTATTAAACTCTTGAGAATTGGGAATAATCTGGTATTTATCTTCGGGCAAAGCATAGCCTTTCTCTACAGAATCATAAATCCATTTGACATCAAGACATGGAATCCTTTTGATTACCGCGTATTTAAACTTTTCTCCGTTCGGCTCTTTTAGTAAAAGCAAAGTATTCGCGACATTCAACTTAAGGGCCGGACTATAAACTCCTCCATTATTTTTCACGATTTCCATTATTTTATTTCTTTCATCGACATCAACCTTATAGACAAATAAATACATCAATTATTTAACTTAATATTCGGCAAAAAAAGTAATCATTATTTAGTAATAAATTTTAGAATTGATACAAAAAGTTTTTGTCTAAATAATAATTGAAATATGAATGAATACCTGCGAAACAGTTATCATTAGATTCTTAAGGATCGGAAGTTGATATTTATTGATTATTTGTTGATCACTTGCATGACATGTCAGGTGTTGATATCTTTCCCAACAGAAGTCAATCCATTCTGAAGAGAGAACAGTTATACCAATACTTTTGGCCACTTTATACTTCTTGGTTAGAACTGAATCAGAGACTAAATGAGTGACACGTCGTGTAAAATCTTTAGAGAAAGTGCCGCACATTCTCTCTATTTTATTAATTAAGTCTAATTTTCGCTGTCCTTCAAAACCAGTGACCGAAACAATTAATTTTCTCATACATTGACTGAATATTGGATTTGGTTTAATAGGAATTGAATCAAAACGTGATTTACAATCAGTTGAATAACAAAAAAGTACAGCTAAAGGACCGATAATTCTGGCCTTTTTTGCGAACAAATAATCAAATACTTGTCCATCAAATGAGTCGATAATATATAATTGATTTTCAAATGACTCTAAAGTCATCACTTCATTGGCTTTAATCCATTTGGGGTCGAATTTATGTGATTTCATGGATGAGAACGCGTTTTGCATTGCTTTTGGTTGACGTCCAATACTATTGTTTGCCATCAATTCTATGAAATATACTTTTGTCTTCTCTTCGTTACCACTTTTTGATCCATTACTCATATCAATACTCATTTGAAAACTCATTTCTGAATTCATTTGAGAATTCATTTGGGATTTCAATTCATTAGTCTTTTTATAATAATTATTAATTATTTGCGAACCCATTGTTTTGTTATCAGATTCTCTTTCAATCACACTATTATTGTCTTTATTATCATCTTTTGTTGTAATCAATAATTTATTTGAATTTTCATTTTGTGAATTGTTTTGTTTCGTTCGCGCCATTCATTCATTTGACTATTACTTAGTTTATTATCATTTAATTCACTTATAGTTTACGATTTATTTCATTTACTATTATATTTTACCTTAAGTTTTATTTAATTTCATTAAAAATAATTAATTATTTAAAGAAAAAACTACCAATTCTTTAAATTATTGATTCTTTGAATTGAGTCATAAGATATTTACTATTATTTTTATTTTTGAATTAATGTCTGCTCTCAAACGTATTTTGATTTACAAAATAGTGTCAAATGTTTCCCTAAAACCGGTGAAATTTGGTCCCTTTTTATACCAATCAAATTATGAGTTTTACTTTTATAAAGTTTGATAAAATATTTCTACATATAATATGTTTTTGTTGAGAAAATAAATGCCTGATATAATCTTGAAGATAAAAAATAAATCGGTTTGCATTAGAAATTTAATTGAATTATAAATTAAATGTTTTATTGAAATAGTTCTGATTAGAAATCATTATTAAAGTACAGATAATTACTGTTAATATTTAGACTTAAAGGCATTGAAAGCCTATTATTTATAATACTTGACATAAAATATATACATTATTCATAAGTAAGTTTACAATATATTCAGTTAAACTTCTACTGTATCAAATATAACAGATTTTAGATATGCGATAGAATTATTATAAATTAAACTTTATTTGTGAAGTAGACTTTGGTCGAGTGCGATAATAATTGTTATGTAAAATGTTGATTAACCCGAAGATTACTCTATCCTCTCATAATAGGTTCGAAATGTTGCCAATATTTGAATAGATGTAGACCTGAATCAAATGCGAAAATAATTATGTATTAATAGAAGGTTTTTGTTGATTAACCTCTTCTCTAATAACCACATTAATTTTGATGAGAAGACAATTTTGCGATCATGTATTCATATTGATCCAATTCAAGTAATAGATCAATATTTTCCTTTTTCAGATCTCGAATTTGAGTTTCTTGTTCTAATATTTTCATTGATTTGAGATCATTATCATTAATAAGTTTAATTGATTTGTTCGAAAGTATTTCAAACAGAATGTCGTCATTCAATAACTTAATACTTCGAAATAGGTTTAAGCTCGAAATCGAACAAACTTTCAAATTAATCAATTCCTCAAACATTCTAAGATCAGCTTCAGGTTCAACCTCTCGAATACTTTTCAACCCATAATATATTATTAAGAATTGGGGAAGAATTTCGCTCATGATTTCTAATAACTCGAACATTGTTTGGAATGAATTACAAATAAAGGTTTTCTTAAATACAATAATTGATGCGATTTTCTTATTCATTAAGAATCTATTGCAAGCATTGATTAATTCATCGATTTCAAAGAGATTCGCCAATTCATAAATAGAAACAATGTTACCAACAGTTTCCTTAAGATATGAGTTAAGCTCAAAATACCTCATTTCTATTGAGATCCATTCGTTGAAAGTATTTCAAGTTTTGGGGATAAGGAATACCGAAGAAGTTCTGTTTGCATCCAAACCTTTATAAACCATTTTTATGAGCAATTCTTTTATAATTTTAATCAATCGCTTGAATTCAAATCGATGAGCGATTTTGAATACATTAATAGCCATTTGATAATCATATTCATTATTCAATACAAACATTTCTGTGTAAAC
>JAQFXV010000891.1:0-17009 GCA_034694065.1 Camisia spinifer
TTTTAAATGTTTATTTTTCTCATAGAGACTGCCAAAACATTTTCGGAGAGCGGTTTGTTTATAGCCCTACATTTTGATAACTAATTGATAATTAATCAATCCTTTGATAGGTGTTAGTTCGATAAATAAGCTTTAAAATGATGTTTCACACTAAAAAATTTATTAAAAGATTAATATTTATTTTATTGATTTAAACTTTATGCCAGTTTATGATCTCATAGGTTAATGCATGTATTTATGATTGAAGTTGAGTTTTACTTTTATTTAAATTTTCCGAAAACTAATTTCTAATTAAAACAAAACTAATTTCTCTTAAACTGCTTCTACTTTTGCAAAATAGATTCGATAAAAGTGTTTTAGATTGTTTAGAATTTGAGATTTCAAGTTCAAAAGATATCTTTGAGACTAACAGACATTCACGTAATACGCATAACAGTTAATCTATTGTTCTATAATAATTAGTTTCAAGTTTTAGACTAAATAAACTCATAATAACTAAAATCGATATCTTATCAAACATTTAGATTATTCCTTATATAACTCATACTGTAGTTAAAGTTAATATTGAAACCATATTAACTTAGAATAATATTTTCTCAAATTTGTGTCTGAATAAAAAAATAAAGTATTTATAAGAATCGATAACATTTTATTGAAAACATAGAAACAGTTTAACTGCAATATAATGACAATTATTGATATAGAGTAATAAAAATGTGCCTCAAAAGTAACTAATTTTACGCACAATTAAATAGGTTTAGGAATCATTTAATCTAAGTTTACAAATAACTACTTTATATAAATCCCACAAATAATTCAAATCAATTATTTTGAAACTAAAATCAAAGTTATTTCTATAGAAAGAGAAAAGAAAACTCAATTAAAAAACTTAACATAATTTGTTAATGATTTAAAAACTTTTTAGAAACGAATAATGAATTGAAAGAAAAACTATAATAGATTTTAACCGGTTTTTAGAAATCAACTAATAATGAAAAATAATTGACATTCAGTTTACTCAATAGGCATACAAAGCATTCAACTTTCGGAAAAATAATCAATTTATATATAATTATAATAAAGATTAGATATCAATATATTGTTACATATTATCAATAATGTAAAAAATCACATATTCTTTCCCCAAATTCAAAGAGAAAACATTTTGTAAAGAGAAGGAAAAAAAATAGTAAAGTTTATGAGAAACAAATTGAAAAAGAAATAGACTTTTAATCAATCACATAATGATTGAAATACCAAAATGACTGTCTATAATGTCCAAAATTATATCATAAGTTATCTAAACAGACATTATATAGTGATTGACCACTAATTAGGTTTCATAAACTTTTCTTTACTGACTCCGGACAATGATTTGACCGGAAATATTGGCGATGTTTGTATTGGGAAAGAATGGCCACAATTAGGGCACTGTTGATGATGTTGTGGACTCAATGGTCGAGGGATTGGAGGCGCAGACGTTGTCAACGGTATTGTTGGCGGCACTGGAGATGATAGTGTTCGCGGTCTCGGAGATGGCATTGAATGATGTGTCAAATGTTGTTCATTGAACTGTCTCTCTTCGTCCATCTCTAGTGAAGACTCCGATTCGCTAATCAATGGACATAAAGTTTAGATCAAATCTTAAGCATAATTATAGAGTTTTCAACTATAATCAAATTAATTATAGTTTAGAATAAAAACTTTTGATCTAAAAATAAGTTAAAATACATATTATTCGCTCATTTTTGATAATTAAATCGAAGCGATTCTAACCTCAAATGTTTGAATAATAATCAAAAGAATTATAGTTTTGACTTAAAAAGTAGTAAAAATAAATCTTTGATAGCAATTAAAGCGATTGAAACCTCAAATGTCTGCACAACTGTTCCCTTCTTTCCATTTCAATTTGTAATTTTCTCTGTAATCTAATATTCTGTTCCCTTTGTTCTCGTTCTTCTTTTTCAAATCTGGCCATATTATCGATGTGTTCCTTCTCTGCTAAAAGTAATTGACTCTTCAATTTTGTCACTTCGTTTCGTAACGACTGGACATGCATTGATAGCTGTATGGGATCAGCTGATGGCTGAACCGGTGGTGCGGGTGAAGGACAGCCCATAGAAGACGCCGGACTCATAGGTTGAGGGCCTGGAGATTGAGCTGGAGTTGAGTGTCCGGACATATGAGACATTAGGATATCTGCAAAATAGATAATAAGCTAAATATAAATCAAAACTTGAGATCATTTCAAATATTAACAAATTCTTCCTTACATTTACAGAAAATCAATTACTATAATGTTATATAACTTCAAAACATCAAAAATGAGTACTTATTTAATAAGAAAATATTGTTTTAAATGTTTATTTAAACTGAATGTTAGGAAAATGACTAAAAATTATATCAAATACTGATAACGCCTTTCAATGCTTTATCAAATTGAATAAAGTGTTATTGACTACTATTCAGTGTTTTAGTAGAGGTATTGCTTTAGTATAACTTCGACGACAAATGTTTTACTATTTCTTTATTAGTTTTTCTCATCATATGAAGAATAAAACAATTACTTGTTATGCAAATTTTTCTATGGTTTGAGTCATCATATATTCTATTATAATATTGTCTATTCATGACTCGGTCAAAAAAAATATAGCGCAAAATGCTTAGCTTTGAGTGAAAATTCGTGACTTTCATAAGTTAAATGTTATTCAATTGTATTTTCAGCTGTATTTAGGTCTCAAAATAGAGATTCAATAACTTATTTTGAATTATAATAGTTAATCGAAAATCATAAATAGAAATGCATTAGAAATGAATTTTACATTTTCAATAAACTCAATATTCATAATAAATTACTGATAAAGTTGAGGCTTTTTTACATGAATAACATATTTATAAAAACTGAAACATGAATGGTATGAAAAATTCAATCTTTAAATAATATAAACACAGATTTCTGTTATTCAATACAATTTTAAATAAATTTTATGCTATATTTTCTACAACTTTTAGAACTAATTAGAAAATTATTTCAATTTATATAACCCTTTGAATTAAACTAAAAAACATTTTGAATAATTCAATATTTTTCGTAAAGTTTATTTGAATACAAAGAAAAACTATAAAATAGAGATCAGAAGTTTTTATGAGTTTGGATCAGACATCAAAAGACCCAATGATAGAGTGCCGACTAATACTGAAAATGATTATTATAATAATTTGAATGAAATGTCGAAATACTCATTAAATAAATCGTTAAAATGAGTCAGTTTTGTGAATGATGTTGAAAGCCTTGAACTCTAAAACTATAAAGTAATAAATATTGTGATGGGTTGCTATAAAACACATTAAGTCGAGAATATAACTATGAAAGCCTTCAAATTAACAAATATTCAACGATAAAAAGTTTAGTTTCATTGCTTCAAATAGAAATTAAATGCAAATGAGATCAACTAAAAACATGTTTAGTTCACGATTTCATTTATCACGTATGAGATGAACATTAAATAGAAATTAATCAAAATAATTAAGAAAATTTTGAATCGAGAACACAATTGTAGGCGTATTCATGTCTGAGATATAATGAATTTGACACAAGTGTTGTTGAATGAGATACTTAAAGGCGTAGATTTGAAAGAATCGTTAGTATTATAACGAAAAATAGACAAGTTATTGTCAGTTATAGTTAATGATGCACACGCTCGAGCATATTGGTGCTCGGTGGCGAGCACGAGCACCAATTTTCAGATTTTCATGTCCAAAAAATAGTATGATTGTTTTAAATTAGAATTTTGTCCCTGTTATGCAATATGTTATCATTTGGATCATTCTATATTGATAATCAATTAAAAATTTATCTTTCAATTATTAGATGTGTTTTTGAATATTTATTGCGAATTTAACTTGGAATTTGAGTATTATGAAAACTTATGAAAACCCCGCATGCTAAGGTGTTGACCCCTCGAGCACGAGCAGCGAGCTGTGCATCATAAGTTATAGTCATTTAAAGGGAATTAAAGTCTAGAATGTGTTTTAGTGTTAATTTGTTTTCAACTGCCAGAAGTTGTTTGTCTGGGTTTTGAAGGATAATGTCTTTAATATATAGGTTTGTTATTTAGCAAATGTGTGCCTCAACTCCTATCAAATTTAATGTAAAATTATTTTCAATCAATAGATACTATGAAATGATGTATTAATGAACTGAAAAATATTGATAGATATGTTTCAGAACGAAAAATGCGATACAATTCTGACACATTTTAATTTGAATCATGATTTGCGTCAATTAAACATTTAATAATTAGATATTTGATGACTTGATTACTCTTTTATCAGATAAGAACAGTCACTAAAATGATACAAACGTTGAGTTTAATAACTTTTCGAACTAATAAAAGATGCGGAAAACAAGACCTCAATTTGAAAGCTCAACAAAACAAATAAAACTCAAATTTAATAACTTGCAAAGGCATGAATAACTGCAAAAATGATGGCATAAAACATGTCGGAAGAAATACCTGATAAGAAATGACTGGAAATGATAACTTTTCTAATAATCTTAATCTTATTTATTAGTGAATAACTTCCTATTCAGACATTATATAAATTCTTTGAACTTAAAGCGACTGAAAAACGGCTTTGCGATCAACAAAACTAAGGAATTCACAGAATATTCAAATAAAAAACTTTTTTAACTAATGTTTATGTTAGACTTGACTCAAGTCTCTTGAGTTAAAAATAAACAGACATTTATATTGATAAAAAAGTTTCTTAATAGCTTAACATTAATTAAACTAATGATCGGTTTGTCTTTTGAGAAAAACATTTGAGATTCAAGAGAAAAATATGCTGAACAATAAAATAATTAAATAAAAATAGTATAAGTGTTGAAGCGTTTGAATGAATAAAATGTGAAAAACAGGTCTTGAGTTGAGAAGAGATATAATCAATAGACAAAAAATATAAAAACAGATCTATATTAAAGTCCCCAACACTTAAAATTGAATTTTTAGAGACAAGTAATAAGAAATAGTGAAAAAAAAGTGAAGAGAAAGAGAGTAAAAAATAAAATAAAAGCTAACAATACCTCCAGATTTATTGAAATCTTCCAACTTTTCCTGTAATACTCTTTTCTCAGATTCCAATTTATCCATTCGTTTCCATAACTTATTAACGAGCGCTTCCTGTTCTTGTTCTAAAGTATTTTCTAATTCAATCTTTTCTCTTCTCAATTGTTCCAAATTGTTCTGCTTTTGCATCGTTTCATTCTCTAACTTTTCAATCTTTCGCATTAACTTATTAACTAAGGCTTCCTGTTCTTGTTCTAGTGTTCGCTCCAATTGTACCTAATATTAAATGAACACAAAAGTTAATTAAATCTTTTTTCGTTTAGCTATTAGTTATGTGTCTTTCTCTTCACATATTGTTATGTAATGTCTAGTCTTTGAGATCGAAATAAGGTCGAAATAATTATTTTATGTCAAATGACAATAAGGAAAATTATATTCATTTATGAAAGGGTTTGGTTTAAGTCATGTTATGCTTCAATTATTAGATGAATTACTTGTCAAACGTCTTTCTTTACAATCAATTTTAAATTTCAATGTTTTTCTCTCATTAATGTCTCACAATTTATATCTAATTATTTTAGACTTAATCAAAACATTAATATTCAACAGATATTTAACTATATTTTTTAATTAAAATAATATCAAGATAACAATAGCTATAAATACATAAGAATTTAATCAGTAAATGAGTTAAACGTGTTATAAAAGCATATGATTTGAATACTAAGAGGTCCTAAAAATAATTGAATGAAAAAGAGCTGAAAATAAAACAAAGAATAGTCGACAGAAAGACTGCAAAACAGCTAAAAACAAACGAAAAACAGACTCAACACTAAAACTAAGTCAACTCAAGAAGTAATTAATGAAAAAACACTAAAAAAATAGTTGAAAACCATTGTGAAAAAAATAAAAACAATATTAAGATCAATAAAAACCTTTTCAGCCCTCAATTGATTCAATTTTCGGGACAAATCATTGGTAAGACATTCTTCTTCCTGTTCATAATTCAAAGCTAAGGTCTCTTTTTCTTTCTTCAAAATCTGGATCCGTTTAAGAAGAGTATTACTGATGAACTCTTCCTCCTGTTCTGCCTTCGCCTGAATCGAAACGGAAGCTCTTCTTAACGACTTATTATCTTCTAATAAAGACTTGATCCTCATCTTCAACGTCTCGATTTCCATCTTCAGTACTCTATTCTCTTGTTCTAATCTTTCCATTGAAGTGGCAGATGATGGCGAATGAGATGATGGCGGAGGCGATGGAGCTATAAATGAACCACTCATTGGACATGAGTTTGCTATCATTGGTGACGAAGACATCGATGAAGAAGACGAGACCGGATCTGATTGTGACGAATCCGCCATTACTTCCATTTGTGGACACTTTTTATTATTATTAAATTATTATTTATTAGTTTTATTGTATTTCGTATTTATTGTTACAAAACAGTTATGATTGTATTTCAATGTAAACAACACATGGAGTGCCAAATGTGTTCATTTCTACCTTCTTTTCTTTTATAGTTTGCTTTTTAGCTCATTTATTGTTCGCTTTTTTGGTCCTTTTTATGTTTTATAAATTACGGCTTTTTTAACGCTTTTGATTATTTCATAAAACGTTTGGGTTTTTGACCTTCTCTTAAGATATTTGTTTTTTAATGATTTTGATTTATGATACGTCTAATTATTTATTTTTTCAATTATTTTTTAATCTATTTACTTATTTTGATTTTGGATTGTTTTGATTTTAAATGTTAACTGTTATTAACTTTAATTTTGTTTTATATAATCTGTAAATATGTTTTAGTTTAATATTTTTGTTATTTATTGTTAAGTTTTGAATGAGACGTACTTTTTGTTATAATCATAATCAATGTTTCAACTTTTTGATTGAATTAATAAACACACTTTCAATGATCAATGGTATTAACCTTTTTTAAACATGAGTTATATTTCTTTTCTAAGCTGACAATTATATCTAAAAAAAGTACAAAAGTATTCGCAATTTAAAACTTTCCCATTCAAAGCAATTTGTATGAAATTTTTATCAATATTTGTGAAAATTTTGAAACAAACTTAATAAATAAATTAAATTAAACTAGATTTAACGATTAAAACATGAATTTAAATAAAATATATTTTAATAAAATAATAAATATATGTCTAAACCATAACTCATCAAGAATTTTAAGCCAAAAATTAAGCCTAAAAAGAGTTATAATGAATATTGAAATGAGAAATAAGACAACAATTAAGAAAAATATCAACCAAACTATTGATAAACAAAAGTTTAAAACCAGTGAAGAATCAAAAGAAATCAAATTAATTAATTATGAAAATAGATTTCATAAGTTTAGAAAACTATCAGCTATTGATCGAAACAATTTCAAGAGATTTTTACTCAAAGAATGTGAGGATAAAAACGAATCTTCAGATGTCTTCGCCATTAAATTCGATAAAATGAAAACAATTTGTGAAATATATAATAATATTCTGGAGAAAACATTTAGAGTTCCGTCGATTATAACAAACGACTTAATGAAACAATTATTAGATTTAGACTTCAGAGAAGTTTATAAACAATTTATTTATTTATATAATAATGAGTTTCAGCGATGGTATGAAAACGAGTTAAGACGAGAAGGTTTTTATCTGTCTTTAGATCTAATTTTATGTTTATTTTTGTTTATAATTTAATTTTAGAGTCGATTAAAACGAGAGAAAGACTTGAGAAGAATTATGAAGTAATGAATGCCTCAAGAATTGGTATTTTTAATAATGATAACCAAATAGTGTATGGTTTATGGCATAACACACTCTTCACTCGTATCAGAAAAACACATAATCATAGATTGATCACAAGAACTAGACTTAAAACGGCTTCAATTTATGGACAGAATATAGTCATTGATCTCAGTTATGAAGAATACATGACTGATATCGCTGTCAAAGAACTATTGTCTCAATTGACAAAACTTTGTAACTTTAATGAGTATTTATTAGTTTTTTCTCAAATCTATTTATATCTCAATTGGTTTTATGTTTTAATTAATTTAAACTTTGTTTTTAAGGTATGTTTTGAACGATTCATTCAATATTAACTTTTGTAATTTGAGTCAATCCGGACTTATTAAGCGATTAATGCCTAAGTATTTGTCTGATAACAAACTTGTTTTTGTTAATCAAAGTTCGGATTCGTATTTAAATAAGTTTCCGATTGAGAAATTTGTTTATATCTGTCCGCAAGCGGAGGAACTGCTTCTTGAATATGATCACAAAGCCGTTTATATCTTGTGTGGTGTTCTTCAGAGACGTTTAGATCCACCACTTTTTATGGTATTCAAGTTTTCTCTTAATTTAATGTTTAAAACTATTTTAGAATAAGTTTTTAACTTTTTATTCAACTGTTCAGCAGAAAAATATCTCTCTTTCTGAAAACTTTTGAATTTTGAATAGTTTTATGTTTTAGTTCTATTTGTTTTTTCAATTTATTTATTGATTTTCATTTATTAATAATAGTCAAGAGTTCGTGAAGAAGGCGTTCAAATGAAACGAATACCGATTGAAAGTTATGTCAATTTAATTGATGGCTTTTCACTAGAAATTTCTGATTCATTGAAAATATTATCCCATTTTCGGGACGGAATAGATATGTCTGAAGCTATTGAACGAATACTTCCTCAGTATTCAAAGAAAACTGATTCACAGGTTGAAGAAGAAGACGAAGAAAGGATTAAAAAGTTGTTTTATAAAAAAAAATTATTAGAACAAAAGCAAAAGAAGAAATATAACTAAACTTATTGTTCTATTTATTTGAGAATTAATATTAAAATGTTATTAATTGTGATAAATTATTAAAGAACGTTATGTTGGACTTCAATTGAAAATAAGCTTTTATTCGAACCTAGTTTTTGGTGATAAACAAAACCATTCATTTTCATTCTACTGTTTTCTATAGTTTTAACAATTTTATTATAGCATAAAATAGGTTTTAGTGTTTCAAAAAGTTAAAGAAAATTTAAACAATAGAATTATGATTCAATAAGTTATTATACAGAGTATATCATAGCCTTCTTGAATTAATTTGAGGTGTAATACCTTCACTAGTTATAAACTATTTCCTGTTTTGGCTTTACTTTTAAATATAAAGTGAGTTTGAAAAGTAATTCAAAGTCATCCACTCCTTCAGTAGTTAATAATTTCAATTATATGCACACTTTGCCGAACATTAAAACTTGCTATAATGCAGACAATTTTTATTGTTTAAATTTTATGGTTTTGACAACACATTTAATAATTAAAATATATAGATTTCTTACTTGATTCACAACTTATTTGAGACCATAAACTGTGGTATAATTGGACATATCTTTCGAAATCAAATGCTCTCTTTATCAGCACACAAATGAGTCAAATATTTGAATTGACTCATTATAATGCTGTTGTTTCTTAGCTCTTGTCATCAGAGAAACTTGAGATCAATTGAAAAATTTGCGAAATATTGAGAAAAATTGAGATATACTTCGAATGATTAAAAGGTAATTTTATATTTTCTGTCTACAGAGCTATATCACAATACAGAAAATATCAGATTGTCTATTAATAATCACAGGTATTTCTCCTAATTTGAAACTTGTTTAAAAACTATATCCTTAACAATTATGCATCTCATGTGTCAGCAATCGAAATAAAATACAATCATACAAATCATTAAACATTATCTTCAAACTCTGTTTATAATCAATGGCAGTGTTCAGTAATATCGACAGCACTTGACTTATACCATCCAAACAGAAAATATCCGACTCCGGCACCGATTAATACCGCAGTACAAAAATAGACATTATATGTCATGAAGACTAGCATTAATAGATAGGATATCAAAAATTGTAACATATGTAGAACCATTTGAAACAGATGTGAATACGATAGCATTCGTTTTCGACTGTAAATGAATAGAATTAAAACTTGATTATTAGTTTGCTTTCATTAATTAATCAATGAATTTGTCATACATTTCTCTTTCACTGTCACGTCCAGGTATACCACTCTTTGCTCTGTCATTAGTTCTGATGCCGTTAAGAGTGTCCGACACGTAATAAGGTGTTATTCGCCACGACTTTAGCAGATAATCGCGATAATATTTGATACTTTCGTAACTGACGGCCAATACAAATATTATAAGACATATCCAAATCATTTCTATTAATATAAAGAAAGTTTTTATGTTTTATATTCATTTTTAGCATTGCTTAAATTTTGTTGTGTTTCTTTAGGCTGTATTCAAAGTTATTATCTTAAATGAAAATCTTGATTTATTCATAATTAGATTCTTACGTTTCTTTCTTATGCTTATTTTCATTAGATCTCAAACAATTATTACTTAAACGTTAATTAAATAACTCATATTCAAAGTTGTTTTATAATTCTTGTGAAAAAACGTTATTTTTCATGAAATCTAAACTTTAAATAATAAGAAAGTATATAATGAAAAAGATATGAAAGTGAATACAGAAGAAGGTACTAAGTTATAAAAAAAACATGAGGAACCTTTCATAGGATTCAATGGCAGATAAATTATAAATTTTTAGCTTCAGATGAATTAGAGTTTAAAGCAGAAAAAAGTCTATTTATGTTAATTATATAAATAAAACTGTTAAATTTGATAATTACCTTTTAACGTATTTGGTTTACACTGTTGGATAAATACGAAATCCTTTCCCATATCTGAATGAAAATACATAACCATAGATTGGTTCTGATTATGATTATTGGATTTCATTGTTGCGGTCATCTCGTGATCATGTTCTTTTAAATACGTGGTTATTGTTTGCATATCCATTAAAACACCATGATCATATCCCATTTAATCTTCAATTACTTCTAATTAACTATAAGATTGTTGAATATTTCAATGCCTTTTCAAAAGCAATGAATGATGGGTTTTACCAAAAATATAAGTCTAATATTAATAATTCAGAATATCATCAATAATGAATATCTAATATATACATATAATTTATTTTTATTTCAAGGCAATCGAGAGAAAGAACTAAATAGGTTCAAAAGTTTTATGACAGCAATAATTTGTGAAGACTCAAGAATTTATGAACAATTGCGAAAATAATTTTAAGAATTCACTTTTCAGATATAAAATAAAGATATCGATAAACTTCTTACGAAGACTACGGCTTAAGTTTCAAATCAACATTTTGGTCAGGCTCAGGCTCAGGCTCAGGCTCTGGCTCAAGTATTTAATTGCTTTGAGACCAGGCTAGTGTATGAATTAAGTTCAAATCAATAATTTCTATAATTAATATTCCTTTTAGAAATACATCATGAAAATGAAATGAAGTAATTTTAACGATCAGTAACAATTAAACAAAAAATATAGATAAAGTCAAATTAAATATTTAAATCAGAAACAATGCAATTTGAGTTAATGATCTTTAGTTCCTTCAGTGGTATCATTATATTTATTCAGCTTATCAATTATGAAATACAATAAAGTTTATTTGAAAATTGAAATTTAGATTTATTACTTTATTCACAATTGAGGCCAAAAACAGCGGTATTATTGGACATAATATACTTTTTTGGTTAGAATTTTTGTGAACAAGATATGTTTATGATATAACTTTTAAATAAGCTTCAAATTAGAGAAATAGCTCTAATCATTGATAGACAATCTGATATTTTCAGTGGCAGAGCTATTTCACAATACATAAAATATCAGATTGTCTATTAAGCAGTATTTCTCAATTTTTCTCAATATTTCGCAAATTTTTCAACTGATCTCAAGTTTCACTCATGACAAGAGCTAAGAAGCAACAGCATAATAGAGATTCAATTCAAATATTTGACTAATTTGTATGCTGATGAAGAAAGCAGCTAATCTCGAAACATATGTCCACTAATACATTTGTTTATAGTCACAAATAAGTTGTGAAGGAAGTAAGAAATCTAAATTTCAATTTTGAAATCTGTTCTCTCAACTACAAAATGAAACAATAAAACTTCTTTACGTCATAAAAAGTTTTAGCTTACCAGTAATTGTTAGACAATGTGCGCATATAAATGAAATAGTTAACATACAGAAGAAGTGGATGATTTTAAATTACATTTTAAACTTAGGTAAAGCTTCACAGTTCAAAACAGGAAACAGCTAATAATTAGCGAAGGTATTACACCTCCGATAATTTATTCATAATTGTTTATAACAACAAATCAACGGATGTGTCTATTATTCTGAAATTTTTGATCAATTACAGATTAAATATTGGATCTGTTTTTGTAAATTCCATTTAATCGCTATAGAAATTGACAGGAGTTTGTAAAACATTTAGATTGGATTCATGCGAACATTATTGAAGTAATTGAGAATGAATGTCATTATAAATGTGAAGCAAATGATGAAGAAAAATAGGCAATTAAATGCAGTAAAATTTCAACCAAGTTGAAAGAATAAATCGGAATATTCTTGATTTAATTATAGTTATGATATGGAAGGAGACGCGAATCAGAAAAATATGAGAATCTAATCGATATTAGAAATTTGACATTGAAATTGAATCAGAAAAATGCATAACTAATTCCCTCAATATTGGGTTATATTCATTATTTGCCTATAAAACATGTTTTAACCGTTGTTTTATAACAAACAAACCTATCTGTGTTTTAAAATAATAAAAAATTCATGTTCGTCTCCATCTCTATCTGTCTGCAAAGATGAGAGTAAAATATATCTATATACTAATATTCAAAATTTGACTGTCTGTCTGTTTGTCCGTCCGGCTATAGACTCGGCTCCTGAACATGATACAGACATGAAACTGGTATCATTAGAATCAGTATGACCTGGGATTTCGCCAGAGCTAAATCATTTTCCCGAAAGGGCCTGTCCATAAATTACGTCGAAAATTTTTCAAGACGTAATTTATGGAAATATCAATTTTTAGATCCGGTATGACTTGAAGGGCGGATAAAGCAAAGTTATTTTACCGAAAAGTGACCAGAGGCCAAATTACCGAACTTTTTTGCCGAACTAATGCTTTTTCTATGGGAAAATTGTTTAATACAATATGTCAGGGGAAATGAACACTAACAATGAGCACTAAAATCTTGCCGAATTCAAGAACTGAGCTCGAGCATTGAGTAGAGCGCTGAGCTCGAGCACTGAACTCGATCACTGAACCCGAGGATTAAATCGAGCACGAGCCAAAGCACAGAGCACATAATACGAGCGCGAGCACGCAAATCATCAATGAATGTTAAGACTCCAACGCTTGCCTGTTCATTGAATATATAAACAAATTAATGATTCAATTTTTCCCGTTATTTTGAAAGAGCATATTTCAATGTGAATTTTTTTATGTTTTTTGTCGATAGATTTTTAAATTAAGTCCATTATTTTTTCGAGAATATTTTGCCCGTTCTATTGAACGGGCTTTGAGGCTAGTAATACATAATTTAGAAAAGTTTCGAAATTTTCTTATAATAAGGGCAACAAAGGTTTAAAAAGATACATATCTGTGAGTAAGTTGATGAATGAGCTATTATATAGAGAGTATATATGAGAGATTGATTGAGAGAAAACTTTCATTAGAACATTTATGTTCTTTGATTCGGAGTTGCGAAGCAATAAAGTAAGACTTAGTTTATATTAAAAGTTAAATGAAGATAATTATTTAAACTAAGAGATAATCAAGATCTCAATGGTTTACAATTCGAAATCAGATCCTTTTATTGCATAAAAACCAGTTTATTTGTGGTCGTCTTTTCATAAGTTTTCTACAAAACATTTCCTCAAAAGTTAGAAAAATTCAAACCATGTTATAGAGAGTTTCCACTTGACTTTGATTTTAATTTAATTTAATTAAGCTTAAGTTTAATTTTGATAAATATGTTGTGTTTAATACTAACCCTTCTAACAATTTTTGTTTTATTATTAATACTTTCAGTAATTTATATACTTATCGGGCCTTCAAATTGTTCATTAATTGATATAAAACCCGTCTCTTATAAGTAAGTTTTAAAGCTGATCATTAATCAAACTGAACAAAAACTATTTTATAACTATATTAAAATTATAGTTGAATTTTTAACAGAATTCCTTTACCCAAACGATATGAAGGTTCTTTTGAACCAAATAAACTATTAAATAGTATGAAAATCCTATTTCGTGACAAATTGATTGGTCCGAAATCAGTAGCGGTTGCGGAAAATGGAGACCTATTCACGGGAACATATGGTGGACATGTTTACAGAATTAAAGATGAAAATACGGCTGAAATATATACCACAATACCTGACGGCAGACCTATTGGTATGAGAATTGATTCAAAGGGAAATCTTTACTTTACAGAAGCGAATTCGGGTCTATATGTCAGTGATTTGAAGACTAAATCTGTCACTAAACTGATCAGTTTGAGTGATACCAAGTTTAGTAATAATAAAGAATCAAAATTTTTTGATGATTTAGTAGTTGTTGAGAATAGGGATGGAGTTTCTGTTTTTATAACTGATGTGAGCAATAAGTTTTCACTCGACTATTGGTCGTATACATACTTAGAACCCGATCCCACCGGACGTGTACTTAAATATGATGTCAAAAGTAAGAAATTGTCTGTAGTTTTGGATCATTTATGGTTTCCCAATGGTATTGAAGTTAATGATGAGAAAAATGCGCTTTTGATTAATGAGTTAGTAAAACGGCGAGTACTTAAACATTATATAAGTGGACCTAAAGTGGGAACAACTGAAGTGCTGATTGAGAACCTGCCCGGAGAACCAGATAATATCAGGTGAGATCCGGTGTATTGTCAGAAATATGGATCCAATATATACGTAATAGTAGTTATTTTATAATACTTCTACTTATAAATTGTTGTTAGAAGTATTTCAAATATTTTTTAGTAAAACAATCTTAGCTATATTTGATTATTCATTAGATTCATTTGATTATTCATTTATTGATTATTAGCATAAATCTATGAAATTCAGTTCATTATCATTTAATTATGCCATAAATCGAGTCATAGATCAGAAATTCTCATTTAAATGTAAAAGACTTCAGGTGTCTATATATTGATTATCAAATTATTTATTAGATCTAAAAATCTCAATTAATTACTTAAAGCAAATTATCAATCATTTTTAGTGACACTAATATTTTCATAAACAGATTCAAGAACTCAAATTCTAAATGTTTGAATTGATGAATATTGAAGTATCAATAGTTTATTTAAAGATAAAAAGTTTTATTAAAGCTTATTCTATGTTATTAGCCCTGATTTGCTAACATTATTTTTCAAAAAATAGGTCATTTATCATTTGAATTGAATGAGACTTTTTATTCTAAGAAATAAAAGTAGTTTAATATTTACTTCTCATCAATAACTACTATAAGAATCAGAATTGGAT
The DNA here is from genome assembly GCA_034694065.1 of Camisia spinifer. Taxonomy (NCBI): domain Eukaryota; kingdom Metazoa; phylum Arthropoda; class Arachnida; order Sarcoptiformes; family Camisiidae; genus Camisia; species Camisia spinifer. The sequence goes on from JAQFXV010000891.1 coordinate 15,491, forward strand.
TTTTTCACGACAGAAAAGTTGAGAGAAATTTAAACCATTACAAAGTGGTTATCTATTAATAGATAAATTTATATAATTTCATCAAATTTTTATCTTAAGTTTTTCTTCATTTATTTGAAGATTGAAATTTTGAATTATATTTTTAGGAGAAGTTTAGTTAAAGATAATGAGACGTATTGGATAGGATTGGCGTTAGCGAGAGATTCATCAAAACTTGCATTTTGTGATCAGATGAGCGATAAACCAATTTTGAGAAAATTCATATTAAGAGCTTCTTATTTAATGGGTATTAATAAGAAAACTAATAAAATTATTTTTCTTGATTTTTATCCCAAAATTTAGGAACTATTTTAAATTCATTGGGAAAAAGACTAAAAATCGAAAGACTCGCGACTTATGGGTTAAACTTGAAAACTGGTTTATCTCTAGTATTACCAGATTTAGTGAAATATCCGGGAATGGCATTAGAGATAGACTCAAATGGAAATATTCTGACATCACTTCAATCCTCAGACAACAAAGTTTCAGGTCTTTCAGAGATAAGAGAAATTTCAAATACAAATACCGAAAGGGTTTTCTATTTGGGTTCAGCCGGTAATACATTTTTAGGTAAACTAACGCTTAAAGTTTAGGTTAAAAATTCTATAAAACAAAACAATTAATAAAAAAAATTATTTGTAAGCATTTAATAGACTTTTTATTAACAATTAATTCAAAACAACCATAAAATTGTTTAAATTTGAAAATAATTGCAAAATTGTATACATTTTGAATTCGAAAAATAATTTTTAAAATTGTTCAAATTATTCAACATATTTATATGTTATTGAACTTAATTTTGTTGAGCAGTTCGAATAGAAATCGGTATTTTTCTGATAAAAATAAAAAAATTACGAGTCATTGATTCGCATAATTTGCGAATAGGTTTAGGTTGGAATTGAATTCGTGCGAAATAATTACATTAATTTTGAATATATCACTAATGATTTAAAATCTAAAAGCATGAAAATAACGATCAATTACTGAACAAATTATCAATTATAACATCAAAAGACTTAACGAAAATCATGATTTCATGAGTTTTTTCATAACTGACTTCACTTCAACTCAAACAACATTTAAACAGACATATAATCAATGTGTTAATTGAATTACTTTTTTGATTATTCTCTAAACAAAAGATCAAAAATCAAAAGCAGATTCAATAGTATTTCTATGAATTGATAAAAAACTTTGAAATAAATTCGATATAAAGAGAAAAAGAAATGAAAGACTTTATGGAAGTTTAAATCAATTAAAATTAAATCTAACTTTCAATCAATTCATTCAACAAAACAAAAGCACACAATTCTGACTTTCACTAAACATATTGAACTGTAGAATACTTTTCATTAAAACATGAAAACTAATAAAATATAATCAATACAAAAATCATTATCTTTAAACTCTGTTTATAATCAATGGCAGTGTTCAGTAATATCGACAGCACTTGACTTATACCATCCAAACAGAAAATATC
>JAQFXV010000892.1:0-17001 GCA_034694065.1 Camisia spinifer
AGATGTTAAGGATTAATTTGATATAAATTACGTATCGCTACTGATTATAATTTCCGAGAAAAAAAATCAGTCCGGACATAGACTTTCCAGGCCTCGTATATGTTCTCGGAATTTTCAATCTTCATTTAATCAGATAAGCCAAATAAAATCCAAGCAATACAGGTGTTTCGATAATCGATACAATTATTTCCAGAAAAGTCAGTTTGAAGTATTCATGATTTGAAGTTAAGTTGTATAAAAGCGAAAATACATTCAATAATGATATGACCAAAATTCCTATCCAGTTATTCTTTATTATGAAGTATAAGAATAAAATTTCCAAAATGACGAGAGACAAAAATATGATGATATATAATTTCTGAATCAGGTCTTCCCTGAACTCTTTAAGTTCTTTTTGATAACAATCTCTAAAAAGGCAATGCCTCCGAGTGATAATCGATTTCATTCTTTTGGTTCCATTTAGTTTAAAGTTCATATAATGGAGTTACCAAAAGTGCAAAAAATTTCGGCGTATGGCCTGATGTAGCATGGTTAATTAATTTTTAAAATTTTAAATTTGAAACTGTAATAATGTTGTTCCATTAAAGTTTTGTACACTCCAAATTTATTTCGAATTCATGCAAATATCGGTTATTGAGAAAAATTACAGTTTAAATACATTTTCTCCTCAAACTTAATTAATTCTCAATATCTCATGTTTGCTTAAATTCGAAATAGATTTGAAGAGTATAAAACTTCAATATCACACAATATTTCAGTTTCAAATTTAAAATTTCAAAAATTAATTAACTATGCTACATCAGGCCATACGCCGAAATTTTTTGCACTTTTGGAAACTCCATTATATGAATTTTAAACTAAATGGAACCAAAAGAATGAAATCGATTATCACCCGGAGGCATTGCCTTCTAAGAGATTCGCGATTTAAGATATAACCAAATGTATAAAGGAAAGTATTGATGATTGCGATCACAATTAAAGATACAGGTAATTTTGTTATTTTCAAACAATTCTTTTTCAAATAATCCATTTTAAGAGAATTCCAATTATTTATTTATTTAATTCAATTTAGTAAGAAAATGGCTATATTTTCAAGGCTAACATCTTTTTAAAGGTAAGTCGAAAGATATCTAGAAAGGCTCTCTTTTTCAACCAGAGTTTTATTCCAAACAAGATCTTTTTGCACACATAAAGTAATCGCTGGTATTGGATATTTTTTTCAAAATTGATATAAATTTTAATACCAAAAGGATATGAGAAATAATCAATTGAGACATAAGTTATTTGTGTAATCAATATAATCAAACATATAATTTTTAGCAATGATATAACTGAAATTGTCTTCTTGATCAAATTAATATTCTCCATCAAGAGTTATCCTTTGAAATTCAACTGAGATAGAAAGAAATAAATTTTTGAAATATTTACTTTTTACATTTCAAATTGAATTAAACTTATATATTTGACATGAATTTTATTCAGTTTTTATTAGAAAAAAGTTCCCACCAAATTTCAAAAATATTCATAACGAGCATAAATTGAGTTATTTGATAGTTATTTAGTTAACATTTTGATAATATAATTCATGTTCAAAACCCGTTAACTTTGCACTAAAATATCGGATAGTCAACACATTTAAATAGGCTAAAAATTAGAGCATTTTCTTTTACAAAAGCCAAATAAAAACTATCATTCATTCCAAATACATATAAAGTTGATTTCAGAAATAAAAACGAACTTAAAGATATATACTTTCATGTATAGCATGTTTTTTCATTTGGTTCACTTTACTTACAAAAAAACTAATAATGAATTGAATCCAATTCATTAATTTTGATTATCTTCAAAACTTATCAAAAGATAATCAAAACTTATTCAAAAAAATGAATGACTGTAAAATGAATTATTTTAATTCCTTTTTTTGATAATAAATGAAAAAGTATTGCAGATTTGATTCATTTTTGAAGCATTGCTAACAATTTAAAAAATATTTGTTAAACATCCCGCCTAAAATTCTATTTTCTAAGTTTTTAATTCTCTTGTACAAAATCTAGACATAATTTAGTACTGAAATATTGATATCACTAATGTTTTAAATAAACTATTTTGAAAGCATGCTTTTCAACCTATGAATCAGTTTTTCTGTCAAAATTTATCAGCAGTTGAATATTTTATCTACTTTGGTCATTAAATTTTTTTAATTTTGTCTATGAGTTAATTCATCATACAGTCAACTTATAGAAAAAGTATTGTAAAAAAGTATAAATGTTGAGAATTTCGTCTTTAAAACTGAATCAAACTGTAAAAAATAGAAATTTTTCCAAAATAACAAATATTAACACCATTTAAGATTGCTTACACGATCTATATTCAATTAAATCAGAAATATTGCTATTTTAAAGATAAACAACGAATAATATTATAAACAATCTGAAACTTTCACCATTACAACTAACTCAAAAAAGTTTGTATTACTGTACTAATTAAAGATAACTATGGAAAAAATAGTTGAAATTAAAACAAAAGAGATTATAATTGCATTACTAATCAAAGTGATCATCAATGACATTAACCATTGTTCAAAAATGATTATTTAATGAATGCGATGAATTGACATACTTTAATTGGCGAATATAGAAATGATGACTTGATCAAGAAATGTAGAGATGGTTTATCTTTAATTGATAATTTGTTAGCTATCAGAAGATTTTCAGCGACTTTTCTAGGAGAAAAAAATAAGTATTTGAAAAATAATTTATTAAAATGAAATAACATAGGAAACAAACAACTAAAAAAATCATATTCGGCTGAAAGTTTACATTGATATTTTGCCCGTAAATACTTTAATATTTCTAATACAAGTATGATAATAAACCTTCAATAATATTTACAACTTTCAATTTATTCTCTAACAATATTATGAAAATGTTGTTATTGATGATACTTAAATACAGATCAAGTAATGAATGAAAAGAGACAGTCATTAATCTTAAGGTTCAGTCCCATAATTGAAAAATATCTCACATAATATTTTATTTATTCCTAACTATTTTCAGCTCGAAATTGAAATATGAATTATAAATATTATCTCAATTTCATGTAAAAGCAGTACTCTATTGATTATATATATTATGAATTTAGTACCAGTTTGAAAAGTACCAATTTAGTACCAGTACTTTTAAGTCAGTGATCTCCAACTCATTTTGTCTAAAGGACCAAAAATGCTATAATGGCTACTAAGTGGCAGCGGCGGAAAAAAATGATAGAAAATTTGATCACTGAAATTCAGGGCTTATCAATAATATTTATTGAACTACGAACTTATTATTCTATTAAAAAAATGCTATCTTTTTAGATTTGAGCTTTTATTTTACCGAATATCTGAGTTAAAGAAACTTGTCAACATACTCTAAGTTAACCTATATAATCAATTTAAGAATGTGTAATTATTGAAGAATTATCCGAGTGAAATTCATACATTTAAGTTATTCGTATTTCTCTATTATTGATCAATTAATTTCAAATATATTTCGAAACTGGTACTAATTTTAGTGTCATCAAATATCATTAAAAAGAGCTATGTTCGTCCATGAACTTGAAATGATCATTTATTATTCACTATTTACTTTTCAATAGAAAATAATTAGGAATAAATAAAATATTTATTTCAATATTTTTTCAATTCTGAGCTTGGGTTTAATGACTTAAAATTTTGATATTTCAAGTTATTTCAACATAACTAATCATTTCATAAATTCATTCATTTATATTTTCAAACTGGTACCAATTTTGATGCAATCAAATGTCATTTAGAAAAGCTATGTTCGTCCATCAACTTAAAATAATTTATCATTATTCAAATTTTATTTTTGAATACAAAATAATTAGGAATAAATCAAACATTTATTTCAATATTTTTCCAATTTAAAGCTTGAGTTTAATGACTTTAAATTAGATCATCATTTTTCAAATCATTTAAACATAATTCATCATTTCATAAATTCATTCATTATTACACAGAATGAATGCTCTTGAAAGTATATTTATTTTCTTATAATTATGCAGTTTGAATATCTTTATCATTGTTGAATATAAGATTAAATTATTTAAAATACAGTTAATTTCGAGAAGTAATAACATTTTAAGTCAATTTTAAATTAGATGTTTTCTGCAAAATAGTTTATCCGTTGTTCACTCAAAATTTAATATTGGTTTAAAATTCTACGCTTTTTTCAGTTTCATTATTTATTAAGTTTAATACCTGATGAACAAAATTATAGATATTGAAAACCCTTTTCAAAAATTTAAATAAATTCTTTTGAATAAAATAATATAGATTTATTAGTTTTACTATCAATTACTTTATGAATCTCTCAAAATACTAACCCCTCTTACAAAAATTTCGAATGTTTATAAGTAAATGTGTAACCAATGAATATGTGTTAACTCATTATTCTTTTTTAAGAATCGATATCATTAACAGCGATTTCAGTCTCTCATAATAACTGACATTCAACATGATGGTATTTCACAAATGGTATTTCTCACTTTAAATTTTTAATAGATGACAAACAGAATTAGTGAATATTACAAGATTGGATGCGAAAAATTATTAAAATTAATGTATATTTCTATTTCAGTTGGTGACACATTTTTTTCAACGGTCAGAAAATTTGTGTAAAATAAAACAATTTTCTTGAAAACTTATTACAATAATGAAATCTTTAAAAGATTTATATCTCACATTTTTCACTAGATGGAAAAATTGATTATTTTTATTAAGAAGTTCTTTTCAGCGGTTACGATATTAAAACTTATATGTTTGATAATATTGATTATTCAAATATTTTATGTCTCAATTGATTACTTTTCATATCCTTTTGGCATCAAAATTGATATCGATTATAATGAACAGCATTCGATGCCAGCGATTACTTTATGTACGAGAAAAGATCTTCTTTGGAATAGAAATATGATTGAAAAAGAGAGTCCAGGAATAACTGCAAAAATTGATGATTTTTTTGAAAAGCGGAAAAACTGTACAGAGAAATCATTCTTATGGCCGCCCATGAATGATACTCAAGAAGAAGAATGCAAAGTAATATCACATTCAGTTAGAAATTTGAATAAATATATTATCAATGAAGTGACCAGAAAAACAAGTGATAATTCAAATACAGATAATTTTCTCCATATAATGTGAATATGCAAAAGATTTTCACGATTGTTCGTAAAGAAACCCATTGTCATGATTGGTTTTTTGACCCAAAGAGTTAGAACGAATTAATTGATGATTTTCTGTTTCTAACCAATCATATTTCCTTTGCCCTAATATTAGTCCAGAAAAATAGAAATTATAAATTGATAAGTATTCAAAAATCAATAGGTGTATGAGTTATAACTATCACGAACTCGAAACTGAATAATTTTCAAAAAGTAAATAAAATAACTTTGAATTCACACTTTGAATGCGTTGAAGAGCCTTATGATATACTTAACATACCTTAACCTCAATAACGCCACGGGCAACTATTATGAATGTACCAAAATGATTCAAAACGTTTTTTGTTTCTTCTCAATTATGTATTTTAAGAGGTTCTCCTAATTTTCAATTGAATTCATTAATTTGGTCAAAATTGTGTTCAAAATTTACAGACCATGAGTTTCCATTCTTGATGCAGTATTGACAGTATCAACAAAGAGGAAATATTTAGGCATTTTAAGACCCACTACACCTTCAACACACGGCCCCGTATGAATTCCGATTCTTAACTGTAACTTCTTCTTCGGTCAATGTTCTATCTTAAAAATGTTTACAGCTTTTCTCAAGTCGAGAGACATTCTTGCAATTTCTCGAGCGTGTTCATTACCATTACGTTTTGATAAACCCGAAGCAGCCATATATGCGTATCCTATTGTCTCAACTTTTTAGACATCATAAATATAGATAATTCCGTCAAAACATGAATAGAGATCATTGAGGAGATCAACGACTTCCATAAGAGAAGAATCGGCTGATAAAGTGGTGAAACCGACGATATCTGAGAAGAAAATAGTGACCGCTTCATATTGCTCAGGCTTAATATGAACTTTTCTTTTCAATTCTTCGGCAACAAAACGTGGTAACAACTAATACAACAGTTCTTCTGTTTTACGTTTCTCTTCAAAAACTGATTCAGTCTTTTCCTGGACTATTCTCTCAAGATTTTCAGAGTATTGTTCCATTCTTTGCAATAAATTATCTAAAAAGTTTCGACTCGATATTCCATTGGTTATTTTTCTCATCTTAGGCTTTATTTGTGTGAAATCTGGTCTCGAATTTGGATTTTCAGCCCAACACTCATGCATTAGATTCAAAAGTTCTTTCGAACACTCATCCGGTGCTACTTCTGGTCTAAATGGAGGAACGGATCCCATTCTCAGCCGATCGAGTATTTCATTTGGTTCATAAATAGCTCTTTTACGGCCTAACCGTTCCATTGATTCAAAAGGTCCACAACGAGTGATAATTTCTTGTAATATTATCGCAAATGAATAGACATCACCTTTCTTCGAACCAGAATTTAACGGATCTTTATCTCTGAGATATTCTGTAAATCAAATGACGAATAAAGTTAAAAATTAATGATTGGATAAAATATCGGGTCCTGTCCAGAAAAGTGCTCTCGGATTCATATCTTCTTCTTTGAAAATTTGTTCGTGAAGTGATCTCAAGCCATAGTCAGGAATTTTAACCATAAATCTTCTGTCAACCACACAATTAGTTGATTTAAGTCTTCCATGATATTCAAGATGAATGTTATGCAAGAATACCATACCATCGACAATATCTGTCATTATTGAGTATTTGAAAGTCCAGTCGATATTGATTTTCTCATTTTCTAATAAATCTCTTAAACTTCCTCTAATACATAATTCTGTTATAATTGCAATATTTGATTCGTCGACACACAAACCCACAAAACGAACCAAATTTTCGTGAGTAAACTCTCATCTTTTTTTCAATAAAATTTATTTCATAGCATTTAAAAATTTCCTAAAAGAGATATAAAATCATTTTTGCTAAAAGAAAATTGTCTTAAAATGAACACAAATTCAATTGATTCGATAAACTTCTAAAAAATATTTCTAACATTTATTTTGAAAAGACAAATGTTTTCATACTTGTTTCAAAACAACTAACATTTCTCTCGAAATGTGTGAATTAAATATTAATTTTTGGTTTCATATCGAATAATTTTTATATCTTAGATATTGTGTTAAATATATGTAAGATTTAAATTTTTTGGCCCAAATACAGAAGTATTGAATGTTAGTTTAGTTGTGATTTCAGTGGTTTAATATTAAAATTACTTATTAGAGAGAAAGTTTGAAAAATTTAGGTAAATAAGATCTAACAATTAATATTGACAAGTAATTTCAAATATTTTAATAGTTCATTTTTCATTCAATTCCAAATTGCTCTTTATAATTCTATTTGACTTTTATCCTCTTGCAAACCTGCATTAAAATAGAGATCCCTAACACTCTCTATTTTGAATTCAGGCTCTGAATAGGCGGTTTGTCCAGTTTTTGAATCCACAATCAAATTCTTGAAATTTTCCATTATAACAAAAGTCTATAAATCATGAAAATAGTGAATAAATTTGATAAGTTCAATTTAGAGATAACATTTCGAATTGAGCCAATAAGCATCTAGAAATAATGTCAATTGCAGCGGAGAAGGTGACAAAATACAAAAAAGTCAGGGAAAAATTTTACTGGTAAAGTATTTGAATATTTATGAATTATTATGTTCATTAAGTGTCATTGAATATTAAAAAAAAATAACTCACGTGCCAAAGAATCTGCCGTAAGCTCTTTTCACAAGCGTATTTCGCCATCGAATGACTGAAAGCCTGTCCGAACGCACTGATGCCTCCAATAAGCCATGAACTCTCTCCTATTTGAGCAAAGTTTCAATATAATTTAATTGTAAACACACAAAATAATTATTAAAATCACCTTTAGAACACGAAAAAATAATGAAAGTGTGGTTATCAATACTGAGAGGTAACTCTCTTTCACATTCAACAAACTTCTCACTCATCAATTTCTCATCGAACTGAGAATTTTTTTCCATTTCAATCGCTTTTCTAATGTTATTATTAAATCTTGTTCTCAAAGAAAGGTTGTCCTTTAATGGCTGGTCGATTTCTGTTAAATAATTATGAATAATTGAAAGAGGAATACTAACTTTAAAAATGAGAAAGCTTTAACACAAATAATTGTAATCTATTAAACAAATTTATCGAATTTTGAATATCTGTTTTTTATCAGACACACTCACAGGTCTTTTTTCAGTTTAATTAAGTCTTAAATATTACTTTCAATTAAAACTTAATTCAATGGACTTAATGCAATAAATTAATTTTTTTTCACACGAATAAAGTAAAATAATTTTTAAAACAATTTTCAAATAAAATACAAAATGATTTTTACGATTCATTTTTATATAAAAAACAATTACGGATCATAACTATGTAAATTCGGGTTTCAATGAGATATACGATTATAAGAGTCAAGAATTGTGATTAAAGTGGAAAAATTCGATGCAATATTTGCAGTTTTATTATGCTTTAAATTAATAGATAATGCGTTCAACAATATATTAGAAATTGAATTATTTTAAATTTTTGTAATAACATTAAGAGCGCTCAACAATACTTTAGAAAATAAAGTGAATTTAGTATAAAAGCAGAAAATCAATGAAAAACTATAAAAGGAAGTAAAAACTAACATGAATTAATGAGCTTTCAACTATCATTGAATAGTTAATCAGTGTTAATAAAGACTTATTTTCTATAAACAGATATCTCTTCACTTTTAACATTTGCTATTAGTGAAAAGCTATTCACTATTGATTTAGTACATTTCATTCGTATCTATTATGACAAATATATCTCCACTAATTATAAAAAGCTATTCAGTTTAAAAAGAAATGACATAGTTTTCTATTGGAAATTATTTCAATCTATATAAATATATTCATAGCCAGTGATAATAACGGAATTTCATGCTGTGGTGAAGAGTTTGACCGAAACCCCAAGTTATTACATCCGGCGTGTATGCAAATAATAATTCCTCCGAAAGATCAATTTTCTCGAAATTTAGGTAAAAAGTATATGGAATTTGTGAGATCAGCGGTGGCGCCAAGAGCTGGATGTAAATTAGGAGCACGAGAACAGTTGAATCAATTGAGCGCATATATAGATGGTGGTATGATTTATGGAACATCTGATACTCAATCGAAAAATCTTCGTTCGCTCGAAGGTGGAAGACTTAAGACATCGATTGTGGATAATAGAGAATTTCTTCCATTTCAGAATAGCAGTGGTGGATATAGTATTCCAAAGACTTTGAAGTTGAATTGTTTCACTGCAGGTATAGTTGGAAAAGATTTTTATATTAAATTTAATATTTCCTTAGGAATATTTCTCTACGAATTTTCATGCATTCCTCTACAAAATTTCCAAAATTAGTGAAATTTTCTTTGAAAAATAAACCATTCAATTTGTCTGTACTTTAATTGGTCATTTTGAGCATTTCTGAAAAAATAGTGACAGTGGAAACTTTACTCAGTTTCATTCAGAAATAAATGCTTGATTAAATTTTCAATTAAAAAAAATCGATGTTATGAAAAAATTGGTCAATTTCGAATAAAAATAAATTTTTGAAAAATAAATCAGTTAGAAATAAGCTCAAGAGTTAGCAATAATTGAAACTCAATTTTTATATTTCTTACAATTTTTCATCAATTTTTTATAGTTTTAGCAGAGGTGGCCAGGCCAGGTCGGCTTAGGAGGAGGGGTATTTTTCCCGTTGCAGTTCGGAGTTTCCCCGGGCCCGGTAAAATACATTAGCCTGAAGATATTTTCAAAATCTTCGAGGGAGTTTTAATTTATTCTTGATCTTAGCCCCCCATAGATTTTCCAAATCTCCCCCACTATACCCTTCTGACCACCTCTTCATTAAAATTTAATGCAGAGATAAAATTTATTTAATTTAACAGTGCTAACTTTAGGTGACGGTCGGATCAATGAAGTCAGTTCTTTAGCTCTGGTTCACGCCGTCTTTCTTAAAGAGCATAATAGAATCGCTGACATTCTTAAGAGATTGAATCCTGAATGGAATGATGAAGTATTATATCAAGAAAGTCGTCGTATAGTTATCGCAGAACTTCAACACATAATTTATAATGAATTTTTACCAATAATTATCGGTCGCGAAACTATGAAAATGAATGGATTGCTCCTTAAGAGGAATAAATACAGCAACAAATATTCACCCGATACAGACGCCGGTATTCTGTCCGAGTTTGATTCCGCGGCCTATCGGTTCCATTCAATGATTCCCAGTTTCATTAATCTTCAAAGTTCTGATAATAGAGTTTTAGATCGCATTCAACTTCGAGATCAGTTTTTCGACCCATCTATTCTTTACAAAAGAGGATCTTTTGAAACGCTCATAAATGGTCTCACAGGACAACCGATGGAAAGAAGTAATGATCTTGAAAATGAACCTCAAATTATATATTAAGTGCATTTTTTTCCACAGCCGATAACTTCTTCTCTAAAGATGTGACAAATTATTTGTTTGAAGGGAAAAATGATTCATCAGGTCTTGATTTGGTTGCGCTCAACACACAAAGAGGTAGAGATCACGTCCTCCCCGGCTATAAAGCATGGCGAGAGCTCTGCCGTCTTCAGCGTATTGACAATTTTGAAGAATTAGAATCAGTTCTCGAAAATCCATCAGTGGCTCGAGGAATGAGCCGTTTATATAAAACTGTAGATGATATCGACTTATTTATGGCCCGAGTTTCTGAAAAGAAATTACCCAATTCTCTGGTCGGACCCACTTTTGCCTCTATTATTGGTCAACAATTTCGTTGAATCAAAGAAGGAGATCGATTCTGGTTTGAAAATGGAGTACTTGAATCATCTTTTAATCCAAAACAATTGGAAGAGATCAAGAAATCAAGTTTTGCTAGAATTTTATGCGATAACAGCGATGTCAAAGTTATGCAACCCTTAGCTATGGTTCAAATCACTGACTGGTAATCATTGCAGACATTTTGAACAATCTTTAACTTAAATATTTTTTTCATTAATTTAGTAAACCTTTCTGGTTGTCTATAATTTCAAAATTATTTGTATTTTTTTAGGAATCCGAAACTTAAATGCGATGGCAATGATATTCTTCGTTTGGATTTAAGTGTTTCAAGCATTGAAAAAACTAATGCTAAAATTAAGGTATCAGATAGTGATGATGGGGAAAGACCTCATATTAGACCCGATAATAGACCTAATAATAGGCCTAATTATAGACCGAATAATAGGCCAAATCCAGTGCCCTATTATTAATCAATAATTCAATTTTGTCTGAAAATTTAGAGAATAAAAATTGTTTTATGTTTTGTATAAATTTTATTCAAATGGTTTATTAAGTTGTAAAACAAACAAAACATATTTCTATTAAATTTCTACAAAATCTATTTTATTTTCAAAATTAAATGTTTCTCATAATTTCAAAATAATTCACATAATTTTGTAAAATTTGAAAATAAACATTTTGTTTGATTTATTTAATAGATTAAATTACTCTATAATATTAATTTCATTATTTGGATGAAATCAATTTCATGTATTTCGAAATAATTTTGAAAAAACCAATTGATTTCTTTGAGACTGAAATGAGTTTCTCTTATTAGAAAAAAGTCAGAATTCATTTGAATTTTTTTTTTGACAAACAGAAGGCATAACAGTTTGGCTCTTAATTAAATTGAAAGACAAATGAGTTTAATCCTTTGGTGACATGATTAATTATAATTTACTCAATATTTAATTTAATTTTATTATATCAATGTATATGGAAAAAACTCACTAAAGAAAAAATAATTAATATGTACAATAAAAAGTGAGTCAACTAAACCTACTGTATATTCTCATGTTAGTTAACACATTCTTTAAAATGCATTCAAAATACCTTTTCATTAGTGAATTTCTTTCCAATAAACATTAATATATACTGATTTAATATCAATAAAATAAATATTGAAAGCAAAAGTGGGTTATAAATAAAAAAGCAAAATAATTCTGCAATACATCTGAACTACAATATCAAGTGTTACAGAAAACGATTCCGTGATAAAAAAAACAATAAAATCCAGATACTCCTCCATTCTTTATAAACATCAGATTGATAAAACGTGTTTCAAAACTTTATTGTACTCAATTATATGAGCATAAACCAGACATGGCCAAGCTCTACTTTGTAGTGGGAGTCAGGTTACACAAATTATCAAAATAAGGTGAGAAGGTATAAAATTTTAAGGAATTATCTAAAGAATTCAAAAGGAGGACCAAGCCCTGCATTTTGAAATCTCAAATTCCTAGGATGGTATCGTATTTCCAACTTTCTAAGGGGTCAGAACCTGCTTTCATCTAACCGTTGTCCATGTCTCCACACAGACTGTCTGATGGAATATCTTACAGCTGTGATTAATTCGAGACGATTATAATAAATAAATTACAGTTAAACAAAAAAGTAACATTATAAGCTATAAACGTCAGATGTTTTACAATGAACTCATTTAGTGGTCAAGAATTCAAGTTTTTAATGAAATTCAATTTATTTAAAATAATTTAAACTAAGTTAAGATTGAGTGTACACTTTATATATTGTTTCAAATGTATAGTAAATTTGCTTCAACATTAAAATGTTTAACATCGAAAATCATAAATTTTAGTTATATTTCTGTGAAATAGAAAATTTAGAATATGATTGAAAAAAATCATTTTAGTGCTATTATAGCTCTGCTGTGCATCAACTTAACCATAATCGAAGCCTTTATTGGTCAGACAAAACTTTGCACACTTTTGGTAAGTATTATGAAAAATAAGATTAGTTTTTTGGGATAAATTATCACAATTTTATTTTTTCTAATGCCAGCCAATACACGAAAAAACTAACATTTTCTATTAGATTATGCAGAGATTATTTTTGCTAAAAATTCATTTAAAATCTTTATAGTTAAGCATGTGAAAGATGCCCTATTCTGGGATTAATAATTTATATAACCTTACATCAAAATTAAGACTTTAACTCTCAAATTAATTTATTTTCATCATTTTTAACATAGTGAGAATTTCGTAATCTTAAACAGATAGAAAAATTTGATAGATATTGAAAGGAAAAATAAGTTGACAATTAACACCCTTAACACCAAATAAACTTTGCAAATCATCAAAGGTTTTTATTTTTAAATCTAATGGTGTTTTAATCATGAATTTATACTAAGAAAGTAATAAAGTTTCAATTCAATAATTCAATAATCTATTTCAATCGCAGACAAATTTTGTTCGAAAATTCCGAACTTTTCAAAAGTTTCAGACATATTTCAAAACCTTAAATTATCGAACAATATCGTAATGAAGAAGAAAAACCAAATGCAAAACTATTACCTGATAATGTGGTTGAAGAGACCAAAAAGAGACATCAAAAACAGAATACAAAATTGGTGAATGCTATACAATAAGTGAATGTTTCAAAGAATTCGGTGTAAAAGATTTTGCGTTATGCAGTCTTACCAATAGAGCAAAAGGTGTCTATTGTTCAATACATGAAAATAAGACTCTTTCTCATTACGGTAATATAAATAGCTTTCTTATAATGAAAACTAACTATTTTGCATTTTATTGAACCAGTTAATAAACGACCAATCATTAAAATTAAGCCTATTTCATATCCAACATTTACAACTGTAATGAGTCCTCAAAAAAGTAGAACTATTGTGAACAATGCATTAGACATTGCGATTAAATCTGTCGCTGAAATAGATAAACTTGAAAAAGAACTTCATCAGAAAAATTTATTCCCTCAGCCGGGAAGTCAGGCATACTTTCATCAAAGCTTTTTCGGCAGAAATCCCAAAGCTGTCAAACTTGCGAGAATCGGCTTAATTGGGTTGAAAACTACCATTGGATTATCAAATATATAAGTCAAGTAAATTCTTGATAATGAAATGCTTTATGTGAAATGAAGTTTTGAAAAATTCCACTCCAATACGTATTTTTCTTATCTGTACAGTATTGTTGAGCTATAAGTTGAGGAAAAGATGGTTATTTCGAAATATTGATTGAGAAAATAAGATATGATTTGCTTGATTTTTAATAAGATATTAAGCTTTTGTAGTTCTTAATTGAGAAAATATCTTATTTTGTTAATTCAAAGTACCCTGAATTAAACAATGAGGTGCATCGCCAGTGAATCCACAGTATGGGATATCAGGCGGCGGTTCTTTACGACCTACCGGCCAGTGAACCTCAACTCCATTAATCTTTTCTAAGACACGTCGGGCACCAAAATATGAGGCAATTGGTCTCATTATACCTGTCTCGGGATCTAAATCATTGAGAGTATAATCTGCTTCTCTATCACCGTTTTCATTGATAGTTATGTCACCCGTTAGTCCTAATTATTAATTAAACTAAACTACAAGCGGGT
Source organism: Camisia spinifer (assembly GCA_034694065.1). Taxonomy (NCBI): domain Eukaryota; kingdom Metazoa; phylum Arthropoda; class Arachnida; order Sarcoptiformes; family Camisiidae; genus Camisia; species Camisia spinifer. The sequence continues at coordinate 14,548 of JAQFXV010000892.1, forward strand.
CCTATGAATGCACTTACTTTTCACAAATAGAAATCTTCAGCCGCAATCGCGCCCGCAATGTTCTGCTGACACGGATTATCATCTTTACGGGGGATTAAATTGAATCTTAAGTGTGGATTAAGACGTCGAACTTCTTCGATTGCTAATTGAGCGCAGGTTTAACGACTTCGAAATAGATGGGAAGTTCTGCCTGTTTTGCCATTAGACAGACAATTGTCACCTCAATTATTTGAGACACTATCAAATCTGTTGATTGTCTTCTCGGAGGATATAATGTAAAATTCGATGACTCAGATATTTCAATAAGTGATGCATTTGTTTTATTAAAAGATAAGAACACTATGAAAACTAAAGATAAGATACGATTCAATGTCAACATTATTGAAAGAATGAATGAACGAATACTTTACGAATTCACTCTCTTTCACTTCAATACTAGATCTAAAATTTTGTACATATGAAGAATTTCAATAACTGTTTTCACGAATTGACACAAATGAAAAGTACGGGTAATTATCATTTTATTGCATTGTTTATTTACTGGACCTTCAGTTTCATGAGTTTAAGATTAAAATTTTAGTTATATATCACGCTATTCTCTATTTTTTTACCATTACTATCATCATTATTGACATCATTATTCTTTCCATTATATAATATCAAGTGAAAAATAATTGAGCACAGGATTAAAGTTAAATAGTTATTAAATTTTTTTATTGATTTGCAAAAACTATAAGCAATTTTTCCGAATTATCACTATTCAAAGTTTTACAACAAAGGCTAGTTTTTATAGAGAGGGTTTAGATCTGTGTTTAGAACCCCTCCTAGATTTGAAGAAATCAAGAATGCAATGCTTGGATTCTCTTGAATTCCAGAAAAATTTAAAGATTTTTCTGAAATATTGCATAAGTGAAAAGTATGGCACAGAATATGCAGAGATTTTTCAATTTTCTTACTTTTTAAGTGAACTTTGATTTCATTGAATTTATTTTTTGGCTCAAAAGAAACGAAATTTAGAAATTTAAAAATATTTTCATATTTAAAAGCCCCAAAATTGCTCTTAATTAATTACTATTTTGTTAAATTTAATCACAATTGTATTCAATCAGTCAGAACTTTGAAATACTGAGCATGAGAATCTCAATCATTAAGCATTGCCTTTGAATTCAGTTCTTAGTTCTGATTCATATAATTAAGTCAGAAATAAATAAATTACAAGCACTTTAAATGAGTTAAACTTAAAAGTTTTCCAAAATTTATTTTAATATTTTGTATAACTTTCAACTTTGAAAGAATAAATTATTTCTAACTTTAAATATGTTTATGATTGAAGACAAATATTCATTCCTATTATTATAATAATTTTTATTTATATGATTTGAAGCTGTAATAAAAATGTAATTAATATATTTTTCTCTATTTTTATCCACTCAATGATATAAAACTAAACTTAATAAAGGCATAGACATAGCTGTTTAGACTCGGTTTGAATTCAACTTTAATTCTGTTATCCATTTATTATTAATTGGTCTTCAGTTCAAAAACTAATTATCAATTAACTAATGATAGTTATCAAAAAATTCTGGAATAAAAATCTAAAAATAAATATAATGAAAAAGTAAGTAATAAATTATTAGTTAAACTTTAATTGATTCAAAAATAATAATAAATAATTGCAAAGTCGACAATAAGTTAATTAAAGTTTTAATAGAATTATTAATTCTGATGATAATTAATAGATGTCTTCGGAAGTCATCAACTTTTATAATATGTCTGAAGAGATGAAGAATAATGCAATCAATACAGCCCTTCACGCATTGGATAAGTTTATTATTGAGAAAGATATCGCTCAATATATTAAAGAAGAGTTTGATAAGAAATATTCTGCTCAATGGCATTGTATAGTTGGTAAAGATTTTAAGAGTTATGTCAGTCCTGATTCCGAGCACTTTATTTCTTTCCATTTGGATCAATTGACTTTCATTCTTTTCAAATCTGGTTAATTAACATTATGATACTTTTGCCTAAATATTTACACTTTCGATTCAAAAGTTTTGAAACCTAAATATATAAAAAGGCTTTTAAGAAATTATAACTTTAAAACACAATATAATTGTCAATCGAGTCCTTACGTTCTTATATTATAAGTTTTGTCTTTTTGAACCTTTTTTATGATTTTGATAAACTATTTTTCACTTAATAAGTGATTTAATTTATTGATTAAAAGTTATTGTATATCTTTTCACTGAAATTGAGTTAAAAATAAACTTTTCTCAATTGGGTTTTCAGATGGTTTTTAAGAGTTTTTATAACTCAAAAATCTTTTATAACTAAAGCATAAGTTTTTTAACTACTAGTTTTTGGACTCTTTATTGAGATGATTCTCCAAAAGTGTATATTTTTGAGGCAAAAAACGCATATTTTCGTTAATTAAGTGTATTATAAGGTTATGTA
>JAQFXV010000893.1:0-17001 GCA_034694065.1 Camisia spinifer
CCTCGTCTTTCATTGTTTTATTTTTATCTCTGTTTTGACATAAATGCGAAACTTTAATGATATGTTCTTTAAAAATGGGCTGTTCTTCAAATTTGGACGCAATAAATAGACAACAGACAGATATTTGCTATAAATATAAGAATAACTATTATTAATAATAACTTTATATTAATTTAAGTGTAAATAATTAATGACTCATTCAATAACTCAGTCATAAGTGACTTATTTTACGCAATAATACAAGTATTGCGTAATTAAAAAGAAATAATAAATCATAAAAAACCAAATGATTATTATTCTTATTATAATTAATTAATAAATAAATAAGAAAATAATGCCAATTATTATTATAAAGTTATCGATAATAAAATTGATTTAATAAATAATTAATTGATTTATGACTCACATAAATGTTGAACCGTTTAAACGATCGAAACATAAAAAACCGATGAAAATAAACGATAGCAGTATTCATACAAATCGGTTTCCTTTTTAATTAAATTATATTTCAATTAAATATCAATAACATTTATAAATCAATAATAATAATAATATAATTGAATTAAATTAAAATAAAATAAATTATTGATAATAACAAAAAACGTGTTTTTTTACGAAACAATAGAGAAAAAGACTCACAATTTCAATAGATCTGAAATTTCTTTAATAAAATTGGTTCCCTTTTGTCGTAAAAGTAATTCTTCATTTTGTCCAATATTATCACTTCTTGACGGACTATTAATTAATTTAATTTCATCGAAAATCCAACGCTTATTGCAATTATCAGTCATTTTTTGGAGCAATCTTTAAGAGTCACGTGATTTCACTTCTCTCTACACTTACAAAAAGCGCCAATTGTTTGACCGCAAAATTCAAATTATTATTTTTATTACTAATATTTTCTCTATTTTCAAATTAAGGCCTGATTTTCACTATTTTAATAAATATTTGAAGATATTTTCCAAATTATCAATTATTTCAAATATATATTTGAAAAATTAGTAAAATTATTATGATTTTGAAAAAAATAATTAAAAATATCGATATTTGTTATTAACTTAGTTTGAGATTCAAAATATCTGTTTTTTATTGGTTTGTTTGACATTAACTTCATTTATATTTTAATTGTTGTTTCAAAAACAGTCCATTACATAAACTTAACTCAATTTAATAATAAATACAGATATAAAGTACAGACAGAATAGTTTGCACTCAAAAATCAATGAAAAAACCTTTGAATGAGTTTTGTTTCGCCATAAATTAAATATAATTATTGATTGATTTAAACTAAAATATTATAAAACTTTTAATGTTTGTCTCAAGAATTGATTAGTTATCAATGAAAACGTTCTAAATAGTTGAGTCTCGATCGAGGCATCCATTCGTTTGAGTTTCGAATTACAAATTGGTCAAAATTAATTCAAATATTTGAGAGTTTGAACCAAAGTTAACTAAAGTAATAAAACTGACACAATATCGAAACTATTGCATTTCTGACCTCACTATTATCGGATTTGTACAAGTTTACAATTTTTTATAAGGATATTAACATTTTCTGTTCAAATCTATTCAATTTTAATGATAAAAAAAAACATCTCAAAGAGAGATAATTATTTGAATTTAGGATCACTTCGAGATATTTAATAGAAGAATTTGGAGCTGAATTGTGCTGCTATTTATTGGAAGTCTAGCAATAAAAGCTACAGTTAAAGATGATTCTTTAGAAAAAAAATATGATTGAGAGTTAAAAATAACACTTTTGTTACATAAATTCCTATTTGATTGACAGGAATTTATTCGAAATTCAATTCGGAACACAAATTTGAACGAATTAAGACTTATTTTTGAGCAAAAATTACAATTATATTAAAAATTAATGGCATTTGAATGGATTTATTGAATAAAAGATTAATTTTGGCGATAGTCTACTCATAAACCCATTACTTATTTTTGAATTAATTGAAATTAGAGAAATAGTCGAGACTCGAGTTTGAATTACGATCGAAACTAGAGCCTATTTCTTGAAAATATGCAGCACAAGTTCCAAACATTTTGAGTTAATCTACAAAAGTTTATGAAATTTTCAATTCAAAGGAAAAATCTAATAAATTTCAAATAATTTTAATAAAATAATTTCTTTTTATAATTGAAAACTTGTGTTTTTATTTTAATATTAGGCTTAATATATGATAAAATAGAGAGCAATAAAATATAATTTGAACACATATTTTAATAATAAAAGATAAGTATTAATTCCTTTTCATATGTTTTATGTCATAATTCAATTCAGATCTGAAAAAAGTTTTATTCAAACGAATAATTAAATAATAAAAGTGTTAATTAAACTTTTATTGAGAATCAATCTATGAATAAAAGATTGACATAACATGCATATTAAGTTAATGTTAAAATAATTAATATTTTTATTTAATATTTTAACAAAAATAAAGCTAAAACCTATTTAAAAGGCAAATCCAATGCACTCTCCATAGCAACCAAATTCATTCCCACACAGTTTATAATTGATATCCTTTTATGAATTGATATCATTTTTATAGATGAATAAAAAAGTTATTCAAACAAAATAAAACATTTTTTAAAGTAATAAAATAAATTGAATTTAACTGAATAATGAATAAATGGATTGGCACAAAGTTTCAAATAGTTTAGAGCAATATAAATATATATTTTCATTAATGAGTGCTTTACTGTAGAAGTGAAAGGACTAGTATTCATATTATGGCCGAAACGTGTGTAAAACTAATATCTATTTAATACGGCCTTAAACTAACGGTAAGACCTTTTTCTATACAATATTTACAACTCTTGACAAATACTTACATTAAAAATGATTAGCGAACTATTGCAAAAAGTTTCTCAAATAATATGATCAATGAATTTGCAAATTATTATTTTATCCATTCATTCATTAAATATTTACATGTGTTTTAACTTTTCTATTTCTCTTTTATTTATCCGATGACTCGATTGCGTGTTTACATGCAATTTATGTTTTCTTTCTATTTAAATAATACTAACATTACTCTCAAATATAAACATACATTTGTTTCTTATTTACAATTTCAATGAATGCATTTCATTAATAGTATGTTTACTTTTCACTCTTTTCTATTTGTTTAATGTTTTATAATTTTCATTATTAACTCATTTTTAGTAATTTAAAACTTTTATTCAGTTTGTTTAATACTAATATTCATTAATATTCATTGAATATTATTATTTGCGTAATCATTATATTGATTATGTTAAAAATTCATTGAAAACTTTGAATAATTGACACACTATTCATATATGAATTTTAAATTTTGACATTAAATTATTATATATTTTATGGAAATATTTGAAACTTTAATTAAAAATATTTTAGTGGAAAATCTTAGGGAAAATAATATCAGTTTTGCAATCAATAGTTGAAAAGATTTAAATAAATTAATGTAATTATTATAAAAAATTATATGTTCATAAATTTAATCAAATTATAAGTAAATAATAGTTCAATAATTTTTCAAAAACAAAATGATTGCAAAGCAATAAATTTCAATAAATTAAGTTTTTATTGATATTTAAGAAAGAGAGCAAAAATTTCCTCAAATATTAATAATTAAAATATAGGATTAATTCATTAATAATAAATTTAAAAAAATGAAATATTCATTGAATATATCTTTAATATCCTTCAAACTAAATAATTTTTTGACATATCCTTCAATTAATCCTAAATTCTTTATTCCTTATAAAATAATTTCTCGATTCAATTAAATGAGAGTAACTTTTTGTGCGCTTTTAAAAAAATAATATCAACGATCAAAATATAAAATATTTATACCTTCAGGCAATTAATTGGGAGTCAACTCAACTCAAATTGTTATCATTAAAAAGTTAGTTCAAAAGAATGCTTTTTAGAATATTTGATATGAATTTATTGCTGAATTGATTAACTATTTGAATATATAATTCAATTATATAGTAAATGATATCGAAAGCCTTGGCCTCTATTATCCTCTCCAATAATTTATTATCAACTTTTACTGATAGAATATTTAACTTTTTTTACTTGGATTCAAAGTTTAACTCATTATCTTTATGCAAATATTTGCTAATCCAATATGTATGACACTATTTCTCAATTTGAAGTCACACGAGAGTCATATCAAAGTCAATTAATATTCTATTCTATTGATTAGAGTAAGAATACATTGTAAGACACGTTTTGTAAAAAGTGTGAATGGTTTGCATTTGTTAAATATTCATAATTAGGTCAATGAGACTATGCATTAGTGAACATGTGATAAGATATTGTTTTTTAATACCATTTCAATGCATCGAATAATACATTGTATACTTTTTTATATCAAATACTTGTATAAATAGGTATATAATTTTGTGATAAGTAGATAATGAAAACTTGCATAAGTTATAGCGATAATCATTTGCATTTTCTTCAGTTTTCAAAGTCTTCATTTAAATGCATTTTTTCCTTTGGAAATGTTTAAAATATAGTTCTGTTTTATAGCAAATAAGGAAAAAACTGAAAATTTATTGGATTTAATTTATGTATTGTTGAATAGATGTTCTATGAGTTCTATGTGCAGACACTTTACATGCATAACCATTGCATAAGTGGAGGCAAATTGTCTCTCCCTCTCTCTCACTATTACAGCCATTACTAGAGTTAATGCCACTAACTTTTAATAGCCTTCATTTTTTATGAGATTTATTTTTTATGCTGAAATCTTCACTATAAAGAGAGTGATAGAGAGGAAAATTCAAATATGAATTCACTGCTAGTTCTGACAGATTCGGTAATAAATTATTTCTCATATTAAAAATAATAACATTTGCCACTTATATATATAATATTTTAAACTCTTGGCACAACTTTTTTTATTAATGGGTTTCAATAAACTGGACATTAAGTGAAATGTGATTTTTCTTTTTCAGTATTAATGTAATTTTTCATCTATTTTATTCACATATTCCTATCATTTGTAAAGTTTTCATAAAAGTGATCGAAAGTCAATCTACAAAATATTCAGAATATATAAGTCACGGCATCGCGTGTGGGCTTCATATGTGTTATCACTTAAGGCCTAATAATAATTATTGAGATATACCGTTAATTTGCAAATATGTGCACAATTGGGTCCAATCACTTTTCGGCCCTCTTTTTTAGCTTTCGGCACACTTTGGATCTGTTTTTTAACTTTAAACTATTTTTAGGCGATCATTCTGTTAATGGCTATTATTGTACAAAAATAGGAGAGAAATATGAAACAACTGGCCCTCACTTGTAACGTGTTATTATAGTTTCCCACTTAATTTGCATTCAAATGAGTTCTTTGCATCTGTTTAACCCCTCTCAACATTTTTCAGGTTTTCAGTTCCCCCAAAAACAGTTTCTTCGCAACCAATGATGTCCTTTCGATCGAAGTTACCATTGCTTACCATATATTACTTTAGGTCAAAATTTGTTTAAAACTCATCAAAGGTTAGTATTCATGTGTTTGAAAAAAATAAAAACAGATATTATAGTGTGAACAAAATTACTAAGTTTTAAGCAAACTATAATAATTTTGTACTTTTCTGTCCGACGATTTACATGCTCTCTAACAAGAATTTAATTTATATTTTATTCTTATCATAAATGATAATAATTTCAATTGAATTATTAAAATATTTAATTGGATTTGAAGTTTAAAAACATTTTTGAGTCAAAGAGCAAGAATTAAAGAATAAGATTCAAGATATTCTCTTATTGTGATCTATTATAGAGGTCACGACTGGTTTTATTGAGTCATTTCAGTAAAAATGCAAATTCAAAATTTACAATTTTTTCCTTATCAAATTTTTTCTCAGCTTTTTGGAATGATTACTTTTTGTGGTTTAAACATAATTTTGTTGTTAAAAATCAGATATTATTTGCCACCCATTGATTTTGTTATACAATCTCTAACTTTGTTTTTGTATACATATTATTATAAAAATAACAAAAAAACAGTTCTTAACTTAATTAGTTGATGGGTTGGAACACTTTGAAAAATGATCGTATCATAATTTTTGTGTGAGTTTTACAGATAAAGATTGCGTTCTTAGAAAAGATTTTAAAAATTTATTATTAAACGGCGTGATATTTGGTCAAAACTTGATAGCGTCTCCCTTTTCGGTGCGCTTAATATTTTCACCTCAATTCTCATCCCTGATAATTATAATGTCTATAATTCCCGCACAAAAGTATACTTTTCGTGAAAATGCGTGCCTTTTGTATTAATAATTTTATGTAAGAATGGATATTAAGTAGTCTTAGTTATGACTTTAAAGGGGGCTTAAATTAAATTAATTCAATCAAATTCGCACAAAATTTATCAGAATTTTAAATTTTTTATACTTTTCAATCATTATGTTATTTATAGGAAAAACAGATGTATGTAAATTAAATTCAATTTGAAAGGAAAAATTGTAATGCATTTTCTCACAGTATTGTACGCTTGAAAGGAATGTATGCCTTATTGCATAAGTTCACTTATCAATAGACATATTCAGTGCTTAAGTTTGGATATACTGTACAATTTTTCTATTATGAATTAGCTTTTTGTTTTGCAAATTAAGTTCACGCCTGCATTAATGGCATTTTTATGATATTCCGTTTTTACATATTGTGTACATTTGGTGTCTAATCGTTTATTCGATTGAATTTCGAAACAATTTTATTTAGTTATATAGATGGGCAAAGGTTTGCTTCGATAATATAATCTATTTTTAAAAAATACTATTATTGTCAAAGTTTAATATAATAATTGAATATCAAATTAAAAACCAGTTGAAGTTAGAAACCTAACAAAAACTTAATCAATGAGACAGATTTCAATCAAATCAAATCAAAAAAGTTGCTCAATATATGACAAAATATCTAAAACCTCCCATTATTTGTAATTTGTCAACAGAGTTAATGTATGAAAAGAGATCTCATTGCATAATAGATAATATGCTGACATATTCAGTACAAATATAAATATTAACATAAATATTGATCAAGTTTACTATAAAAATTATTATCCATGCAATATATTATCAAAGAATTAATGGTTTGTTCCAATTCGTTGAAATGAAAGTCTGCTTAACGGAAGTTATTTGGAAGACGTATTCGACTCAATGACATGCTATCGAATAAGATATAATGTATCACTAGTTAATCTCACGATTTAATTAAAGCATATGTTATTGAGTTTAAACTTAGTATCAATATATATATAAGATAAAAAACACTCTATTAAAAAGAAGTTATTCAATGTTAAATTCATGTGTTTATTATCAATATTATCCAAATATCCTCTGAATCTAACAGAAAACATGTAAATTAGATTATAGTTCAGCTCTGAGAGCAATTCATCAAATGTTGGGCCAAAAGGCCATCCGGGACCCTATCAAAGGGACCAACATTTCGACTTTATTAAGGTTTAACCTGAAGGGAGAATAAATATTATAATGCAAAAATTAGAAAAGTTTTCTACTGTTTAATTATTTGATGAAATTTTCATTACGTATTCTATTAAGACATAAAAATAAAATCCGTTTTATTAAAGTTTCGTTTTTATAGGTTCTCTTCTATTGAATGCATATTTATATAAACTTAAATACGTTGATAACTCGACAGCCCTTCTTATTAATTATATTTCTGTCTCTCAACTCTACTCTATCTTTTTAATAATAGTTACGATGAATAGAAGATTAGAGATCGAGTGAAAGAGCCAATAATTGTGATGTAAGTTCTCTACATTGGTCTGAAGAGAGAGGTGGAGCTCTACTTCTAAAACGCGATGCCATTCACTCTATCATTTGGCACACATTGCGAAAAAAGAAGAAACAAGAAATACAAAAGTGAAACAAACAGCACATGTGAGTGAATTTTTTTTTCTTTTGATTTGCTTTTTTGAATACTTTAATTGGATTCAAGAAGTCTTTATTTGGTAAAAATTTTTGTTTTTCATCGCGAAGTGTTTTTCAACTTTATTTTGCTAATAACTTATGTTTAAGTTTTATTAAGAGTTGATTGGCTTCTAATTTGTTTTTATCAGTTTTTTTTATAAGTTTAAATCTTATGCATCGCACCATTGATTTAATTCGAAAAAAGTTATGGCCCACCGATTATTATACACAAAAAACACGTTCTCTCTTAAATCTCTGGGTTTTCGCACTCGATTCGATGCATTTTAATGAAAATTAATGACATTTGTTTGGCTTGTTTTCAATCTTTTAATTCTTTTAAAGTGTGATTATAATTAAAGTGAGTTATTTGGACCTCTTTTTCGATAAATTGTTGCCTATAACTAAAGTACGAGAAATGAATGTGTATTAAAGTGATACTCAACAAGACTAATATTCAGTACATTTGGTTTGTGTGGACTTTTCCGCAATTAATTTTTAACTTTTACCTCATCATTGCCTTCAACTCTTGAATATCAGTCATCAGCCGTTGTTAAGAGAGATATTCTTTTTTTGTTTCTCTCCAAAATCTTGACCTGAAAAAAGGTATGTTTTGCACATATTTATCAAAAAATATTATGATTCTATTGTATATCTGAATATAAAGTTGAGGCGCAACTAAAGTTCAGCGACACTTATAATGCGATATCTTTAAAAAAGTTACTCAATTCTGGCATTTAGTGTTTTATTTACTTAACAAATGTTAAGAAGAGAAATGCCTCTCAATCGTAAGGTAGCAGAGAATCACTTTTCATATTATCTTTAGATTTTTCTATTGCATAACTTATAATTTCACTTTTCCACTAAATTTGTATTCAATTGAGATATTTTTTGCCTCAAATAGTATTTTATATGTTGAAAGATATTTTGAAATTAAAATATAAGTAAAGTTGAGTTTTAGATAATTCAAAACGTGTAATGGATTGAGAAATAGTTTCAAACATTCTTAATTGACTTCTATTTTTCAGACATTTTTGAGATAAATTTGATGCATATATTTGACTATTATCTGATGTATGCATAAAATCTTAAAAATGTTATTATTAATAAAAGCAGTTCTGATCCCAACCTCACAAATTGATGTCGTTTTTCCTCTCCACCCAAATTATATTATAGCTTAAACACAAATATTTCATTCGAAGCTTTTCTTAAATATTTGTCAAAGAATAAAAACTAGTTTTTTATGGACTATTTCTTTTCTTAGAATTTTGACGAACTTAAATATCTAAATTATTGTATTAACAAATAGATAGCATGAATACAATGTATATGACATTGACTATACCATCATTCAAAAGTAGTGAAATGGTAGTGAAATTGTGCAAATTATTGCCATTTTATTTCATAACGCACTTACTATCACATGTCTATTCGCATATTAATTATCTTATTTATTATAAATAATGTTTTTATATTCCAAGGACATAGCATTAGCTCAAAGCAATCAAACGCTAAGTTATGCATAAGTTTGCCTTTTATAGTGATTCGAGGCTTCAACTAAGTTATAATACTGTATTTTCCCTCTTTTTTAATGCCATCAGTTCTCCATCTAGTCTAAGAGTGACATTTGCTTTGCAAAACTTATAAGTTATTACATTGTATTCACCTTCAAATATATCAAATGACTTTTATCACATTTTATGAATTGATAAAAAGTGAAAAACACTTGGGCTCAGCATATTCTTATTCTCATTAATTTATTTTTATTCAACAAATTCAAATTTGTTACCTTCAAAATCTATTATTTATTCTAAAAACTTATAATAACACGTTCTTGACTTAAAACAGAAATACTTGAAAATTACAACTTATTTATATGGCTTTAATAGGCTTCAACTTTTAATTAATCTGCTTTTTAATCGATCGAAAACTATTTGAATAAAAGTATTTAGCATTCAATGTTTTTAATGATAATTAAACTCAATGTAACTTTTGTAGAAAAAATCACGAAAGAAGAACCACTTGTGAGAATTATTTTTACATTCAATAGTTTGAGATAATAATGTTGTGATAACTCAGCAAAAAACAATTCTAATTATAATTAATATATCGCTTTAATAGATAAGTCGAATATTATTTTAAAAAAATTATTAAGTAATCAAATGAAACTTTTATCATAACTTTGCGTTTTATACTTAACAAAGCGTAAAGCTATGAAAAGCTCATTAAATAAGATTTTTTATTTATTTAATTAGTTTTAGTTGAAAGATATATAAGTTGATACATTTTATGTTAAATGAGTTTAATTATAGAATTTAATGAAATAATTTTCGATATTTTCCCACATTATTAGTTAATTTAATTTAGACTTTCGCTCTTCTATAGCTTATATCCTGATTTCACTTTCATCATAACTTAGACTGATATGATATCAAATGAGTTGAGAGAGAGAGAGAGAGATTCTAGCATTCAAATCAAATGCACGATATATTATGTTACTTAATAGCAATATCTTTTGCATGAGTGCATTTATTTACTTTATTGTGCCTCAAATTAGAGATAAGAACTTTAGCTTTATTAGAATTATTAGATAGTCTTATGAGAACACACTATCTATTAATGAAGATTTCCATTAAAATGGCCAATATTTTAATTAACAAAATTAATTACAATATACAATGCTGTAAAATATAGGTATTTATAACTAAAATGATTACTTTTTTAATTTTATTTTTTTCAATTATAAGAATTAATATCACGGAAACCAATTACGATAAGCTTTAAATTAATAATTTAATTAAATTGAAAGTTATTCATCTTTTATATGAATCATAGTTTTAGATCAAGTTTATTGTGAAAACACTTATCAGTTTATTATGTAATACTACTTAATACTGTTTAATGAGTACTCGAAATAGTTTTGATTTTACTCTGTATATTATATCGAGCATATACTGTATGGTATTTTGGATTAAAACAATGTTTGTTATCATATCCGCGCATCTGATATGCCTCTAATAACTATTAACTTTTTTGAAAGGGAAATAAGAGTGATTTGAAGCTAAAGATTACTACATTAATGCCATGCGTGACACAATGCATTTCAATTGTTGGATTACAATTATATGCTTTATTTTATTCTTAAGTTTTGATACTCTAATGATAATCAGCGATTGCAATGATGGCAACATCACGTTATACATGTTATACATTTAAATTATTGTCCATTTAAAATATGTTCTATTATTTGTAAGTTTCTCATATTTATATTATATTTTAAGTTATGGTCATTGCGCTTATCGTATATCAAATAAGATACCTCTCGGCTAAAAATCAATTCATTATTATAGTTGATTGCAGTGATACATACTCTTAAATCTTAACCTAAAATTTGAAATAAATTTACATAATATTTAGCAGAAGTTAAGCTCTGGAGAATAATTTTATTAATACTTTTGTAAATACTGATTAATGATACCCAACAAATATATGTACACATTTGGCTCACTTATATTCAAATGATGAGTTAGAATCGCGAAAATTAGTTCTTAAGGTGATTGATCTAAACTTTAATATCATATATTATTATTATAATTATATATTTTAGTTTATAGTCTTCAAATTAATTATAATTTAGGTTTATTTTTTCAATACTATTATAACTTAACTGTTGAAATGTGTTGCATCAATTCCTTAGCATTTCTCAAATATTTGTTATATTTTCCTTGACCTCGATTTTAATTGACAACTTTATGGTCACTGATAATGAAACTGATTTCAAGAAATTTAAATTTTGAATTCTCAATTCGACCTCAATTCAAATCATTGCTGTTCTCTTGTTTCAAATCATTAGTTTAATGAGCTATGAATAAAAGTTCTTCATCAATGATTCTGTTTAGAAATTGTATCAAATAATTGTTTTTTATTTGAAATTTTCACATAATTATCATTTTCTAGTTTACACATCTTCAGAATCTCTAGAATTTAAGATTAAGGTTAATTTTTTCATTTGCTTTAATAAGTTAGTGAATGTTACGTTACTCGCAATTATTTTTTTTCCATACAAAATAAAGTTACTCTCTATATTCAGTGTAATTTTGAAAGCGTTTTTACATCACATCCAAACTTCAATTATTTTATTTAACGCATAATTTAAAAAAAATTTTATTTAAATAATTTAGACTAAACTTTGAAAAAATTATACTCAAAACATTGATTGAACTAAAATATTGAGTAAACAAGTTTTCTAAGGCTTGAGATTTTACAATACTAACAGATGGTAAGCGAACCCTTTTCTACTTTATCCTAATTTAAAAAATGAATATCTGAAACAGTCAACCGTTTCATTTTTCCCTAAAAATTATGGTAATTTGAATTTGGAATGAAGAATCTGAAAGTGTTAAAACTATCTTCTCATAAGCATAAACAGAACTGTTTTTGTTGGCATTTCCTTCAATCAAATCACCGGAAGATTAATAAAGTTCAATGAATTTCTAATAGCATTGCTTTCATTGTTTAAGTTAGAAATACAAATATTGTTACTCAACGATAAACGTATTGATTAGAGAGTCTTAAGACAAGACTTAGTAATTTGTTTGTAAGACAAGAAACAGAAAACTTATTAATAATGGAAACTAAAATATTTAATTTGACAGTTCATCGTTCTTAAAGCAAATCAAAATATAAATGATATGATTAGTTAAGCATTAGAAACAAATAGTTTGCAAAACTTGTGTGTTGTTCAAAATGAACCCGTATTTTATTCCAAATAAATAGTGGAAAAGATAAATCATAGCTGCAATTGATGTGAACAGAAAGGAATTGTTCAATTCAAAAATTCAAGCCATAACTTATTTTAATTGTATTATTTCACTTTTTTGCCATTTTTCATGTTTTTGTAAATTTTGTTTTCTACAGATTTTATACTTTTTGTTTATACTTTCATGACTTTCATGAGGCAATATTTTAGTATTTTCAATATGAATAAAATAAAAGCTGAAATATTATTAAATTTAGTTTTTCAACAAAATACAGCCGATCCTAAAACTAATACAGTTCTACCCATGAGGTTAATATTATTTGCATATCAATGCATACAAACTTATCACAACCATTAATCATATTGTGAATAATACCTGATTTTATTGAGCAAAACTCATATAATTTTTTTTGAATGCAAAATTCATGAGACAAAATAATTTAGTTTTTCATTCAATAACTTTTTTCGTGAAAAATAGGAATATTTGATTTATTATAAGTTTTACTTGAATGGAAATTTTCAGAAAAAACTAAAATATATCAATGCTTCAAAATCATTATCATATTTATTTGTTAAATATTAACAAATAATAAATTCGATTTTGATAATAAATTCTCACAATTTATACTAAAAACCACTTGTGTTACATAGATTTCCAAATTTATGAATTTATGAAAATATTGAATAATTCGCAGATTTAGTTTGACAGCAGTTTTACAGTAAATAATATTTCACTTTATTTAGGTATTCATTTATTTATTGGAGTTGTGAAGAAGATCTGTTACTTGACATACAAAATATCAATTAACAGAAAATTTTGATTCCAGTTTTGCTGAGTTTATAGTGAAATGTAATACAAGATGTTTTGATTATATTATTTGCATAGAATATAGAACATGAGGATTCAGTTTGTCAATCGAGTTACTGGTACACCATATTCATTAAGCTGTCCAACCATTCAAAAGTTGTAATGCATGGAAATTGTTTGTACACAAAATCATTAGAGATATTTAAATCATTTTTCTTTCTCAAAGTCATTTTTTATTAAATTTTCCTCTATTCTCAAATTCTTATACGATTTTAGAATGCATTCAATTCTTTTTACAGAAAGCGTAATATATTTAAGATCTATTATTAAATTAAATTGAATAAAACAATTGAATGGAAACATGATTTCTTTTATCAAACTTGTAATTTTCTTTTGTCTTCTGTATAATAATAAGTAATAGTGAATGTTGTAAATTAAATTTGAGCCGTGAATCCGGTTTTATTCTTTGTAAAAAGATTTAACATTATATAAGATATTATATGAATTCTCACGTTATGTTTTGCATTCTGTTTAATCGAATTGTGTTATATGTTATTTACCGGAAGGACTGAATATTTTGTTAAAATTCATTTGTTTCAAACATTAAGACTCTTATGAACACATATGGAGTAAAATGTTAGTCATTTAATGGTTTTTGATTCTTATTATTGAAGCGCAAAACTTTTCTTATTTGACCTCAACTTTAAATTATAATAAATAGTATTTCGGTCGCCTTTGACGGCACTTTAGCTTAAGACATGGGCATCAAAGCTATCAGGACTGCACTCATATAGCGATGACTTTCTTTCAAGTTATTACTTATGGTGTGCATCACATCTACATGTATTACTACAGTGTATGCCTGTCTCACACGGATTATTGTATTGCTTTTACATGCAAAGCATGATTGATGAATATTATAGAATACAAGATACAAAATTCACAGCATTTGCTAATTGTTCAAAATTTATCGATTAGATTATAATTAAAAGATTTTTCAACTGAAATAAATAATATTCTAATTGAAGAGTAGAAAAATTGAATTAATCAAAAGAGCTCTTCCATTATACTAATACTTATGTTAAGAAATAAGTTTCAGACAATGAGAAAGTTTTTGGAAAAAATAAAAAGATTTTTATGAATTTACATTTAAAACTGATGCATCTCTTCATTTTCTAGATCTGAATTTTATATTAATTTTATTATATTTTTGATTTAGATTGTGTTACCTTTAATGTACAATTTTTGTGAGTGAAGCCCAAGGCTAGACTTTGTTAGTTAATCGAATATCTTTGTTTTAACTTTTTCGTTTAGAGTTTTTTTTCATTTAATATAACCTGATTGATTTATAATTTTAAAGTAAATTATATTTAAATTTTCATTATTTATCTATGTATTTTATTTTTTGCAAAATTTTTTTAAAACTCAAATTTTTGATTAATGAATTGACTGTCTTCACAAAACAAATTTTCGAAATTTTTAACTCCGAAAATAGTTTATATCTTCAATAGATGTGATAAGGGGTGATGTACATAGTGCGTACTCGTTTTCAGACAGTTTTTAGACCCCTACCCCCTCTCTGTACGCTTCTGTACTCTTTCACATACCCCCTACGTACAAATTTACTCGACTACCCCGCCCCCTTTAGCATAAAATTAAAACAAATTAAATCAAAACAAACTTCTCTAAATGGAAAAAATGATATCAATTTTAGTTAATTTATGTCTTTAAGTCTTACCATTTATTTGTTGATATCAATAATTAAATGTTTACAAAACAAAAATACACGATTTTTAAATTTGCCGCACAAATTATGTACGTACTTTTTTCTTGGACCCCTCCCCTATTAGAGCGTACGCTTTTGATGGACCCCTCCCCTCCCCTCCCCTCCCCCTGACTGAGTACGTACTATGTGCATCACCCCTAAGTCAAAATCATAAATAGAACATTATATTATTTTCAGCTGTAAAAACTTGAAAGCGATCGGTCTTTAAATAGATCCTATTTAGGAACTTATTGTTTAATTAGTAATTAGATGGGGAAGTAATCAGACGAATGGCATTTATGTTTTTCGAAGGAAAATATTTTTGAAGTTCGAGATTGCATATTGTATGAAAAAATAATTAGTTCAAAAATCATATTATTGAATATTAATTCTATTTCTTCTAAGAATAATATTTTCGGACTTAGTAACCAATCAAAACAATTTCAAAAAATTGAATTCTCTTGATATCTCTTAAAATCTTATAAGTGCTCTCATCTCATTACTTCCTCAAAGCATTTAATTATTAAAATTAATTTTAAATTAAATTCGCACTAATCTTGAGAACTATTAAAGTTAAAATTTATAAAAAAAAACTTAAATATTTGTTTAATAATACAAATATTGAATCGACAAAATAATTGACCTCAAAGTTAGAAATCTTGGGAAAAGATCTTTGAAAATTTGAACTTCATAAAAATTTCAATTTATTTTCAGTAAATGTAAATGTATGCAATGCTTTACTCTTATTTTATAAGTTTTATTGAATTTGAATGCCATTACTTTTGATAAGTATCAGCTGTATTGACCTCAGCCTGAAAAAATGCCCGACCTTTGAAAATGCAGCCAAAAGCTGAGCCCCGAGCCTGAACTTGACTCAAAAATAATGATATTTTCGTCAATAATTTTGGAACTTATTAATAAGATCTCATGACTTAATGATAATTATTTACATTTTCGCATTTAATATAATTTTTGGGTAGAAAAACCATTCATTTTGTGTATTTGAATTCAGTTTAAAAGCATCGATTTGAGTAGAACCTAAAACGTACTAAAATTATTTTAGTTTATTATGAGCTAAAGATT
Source organism: Camisia spinifer (assembly GCA_034694065.1). Taxonomy (NCBI): domain Eukaryota; kingdom Metazoa; phylum Arthropoda; class Arachnida; order Sarcoptiformes; family Camisiidae; genus Camisia; species Camisia spinifer. The sequence goes on from JAQFXV010000893.1 coordinate 16,357, forward strand.
AGAATAGATATCCAAAGGCTACCATCTATTCAATAATTTTCTATTCATATACTTGTATAATATGCATATATTTGATCGCATTTTAATAATTTTTTGTTATTGTATTAGAAATCCCTTCAAATCATAAACTTCAAGGATTTATTTGAGAAACTAGAATAAAAAAAAGATTGAGTTCACTGGACTTGATGGCCATGAATGTCACCATTGCTTCATATAGTCTCTTATTTTAATTAATTCGTTTTCAACTTTAAGCTCTAATTTCGACAAAAGAGTCACGATTGATATTTTACATCTTTTAAAGTCAAAATTAGTATTTAGAAAATGTCTTCTCGTTTTTATACCATTGATAAAATATTATTGATAAAAGTTTGATGAAAAACAACTAAAATTCCAATATAATCAATTTCATCCATAGATAAGCAAGTTTAATTTTAAAGGAGGGGGATTAGAGACAAGCCTGTGTCAAATCGGGGTCTCAAAACTCGTTTTTATAAGGTAATATTTTCTCAAAAGGCAAATTTTTACCCTTTTCTCAATTTTAGTCAAAAATTGTATTGAAAACAGAAAATATTTCCAGAAATCTTAGGGGGGGTCCGGTTTTTCGACTTCAAAGCTAGGGTCTAAAACCCCATCCAACCTCTCTCT
>JAQFXV010000894.1:0-17000 GCA_034694065.1 Camisia spinifer
TGAATTTTCTGAATTTTCTGGAAAATTTAGCTTGAAAAAGTCTAAGGTTAGGTTACCTTTGAGGCATACCTGTAGATAAATTTCATTTAAAGAGACAAAAATACATCTGAAATATTAAAGTTAGTATACATTTAAAAATGAAAATTGCATTTGAATTGTATCGTAAAAATGCTATTATTGGTTCACTAAGAATAAACTTCAAATGAAATGTAACCTTTCATTAAGTAATTTTTATATACATTGTATACAAGTTGAAAATTGCTGTAATTCCTGTATTTTGCTGATAAGAAATAAAATGATTTAAACTAGCTTTAGAAGTAATAATTGTTGCTCTAATGCTAATACAAAGAAATATAATTTTAGTAATAAAATGAGAAATCCATTAAAGAAACTTTTGAGTAAATCTATGGTATAGTAAAGTAATTTATGTATTAAGAGTAAGTTATATTTGAGTAATATGTATGTGTGCTTATGTAATATAAAGAGAACCGATGAGGAGAATAAGGGGACTGACAGTGATTCTGCAATAGAAGGGCGGAAGAGCTCTTAAATATTATGCGATACTGTAATTACTTTACAGAAGCCTGAAATGATGATTATCAACGGAAATAGTAAATTATGATTGACGGACGATGGCTTACCATGACTTAGAATAACTTCTATCAATTGTTTGTCTAAATATGATAACAGATACTAAAATGATTCTAAGATAGAAATAAGAACCTATATATTTGACATATAACGTATTAATTATTAAAAGCAGATATATTTTTTAAACATTCACCTCAAATAGTTTATTAGACAGTACACAGTAAATAAATCGCATGCGAATTACTCACGATTATTTAATTAATAGTTTTAATGAGATTTAAGTGTGTTATTATTTTAATATTTTTAACTTAAAAATCTAATATTATGTTTAAAGATTAATTATTTTATGTACTCAATTGATTGGCCAATTACTTAAAAATTTTTATAAACTTTACTTTAAAAAATACTTAATTAACATTAACTTAAATTCTATTAAAAATAAATGTTAAATTAAAATCATGAAATAGCATGTTAGTGACTTTGAATTTACTGAATATCAGACTGAAAAAACTATTTTATAAAAAAAAACCTTAAATGAAAAATGAAATTATAGCTGCACTACAACGTGAAATCTGTCGATTACTCTTATTATAATATCAGATCATGAGATTGAAGGGTAAAACAGGATTACAGGCGGGCACTGTTTATAGTTAATGATCAGTGATATAACTTTGAAAAAATTATGAAATAATAATGTTTGGTATAAACCTTCGATTGACTTCAAAGTAATCATTTTATACTTAAGTCTTAGTTCAATGCATAACTTATTTCAATATAAGTTGAAGCAAATTGAGAAGAATGCCAAATATAATTTAGTGTTTGGCAACAAAAAATTAGGTATAAAAGGCCATAAAATTAATGACAATTTTATGTAAATGTAAATATACACGAATGACTGGATCTATACTCAAAGAGAACCACCTCATCGACCAGACTAACTAAAATTGTAGGAATGAGTAAAAACTAGACTTGAGACTGAAATGAGCTGTACCTTTGTCTGCATATTAAACTTAATGGTATGTGAAATACTGGTTTTTAAATACTTTATGTTTTAAATTTTAATCTTAACAAATCGAAGTTTTTCATTAGCGCTTATAATTTATAACTTAAAAATGTAAACTTTTCCATATTCTGACTCTTCTTTCTCGATGTTTGATTCGCACATTAAAATGAATATAACTAAAAATCTTGAAGAAAAATATACTATAAACACAAGAACTTATGAACTTTTAATAAATATAATTTAGCCCGAACAATTTTCTAAATCTCAGGATATTTACTTGAAATTTTAATTTGTTATCATTTATTAAATTGTAATTTATGAAAAGTTTAAAATCAATCATGAAATATGTCAATTTTCAAATCGGATTATCTTTTAATACATTAAAGTTATTCATCTTTCACTCATTTGAAAAAATATTCGAATAAACGGTCAAAACAAGAGTTTCTCATTGAAAGTTTGTTTTGGAACTTACAATAGAACTTAATTTTAAAAGATACAAAAGTATGGAATAAATATACTGATAGTATGAAATGACCACATCTGCCTTCTTAGGAAAAATGTGCATCACTTTAATTATTCTAAAATCCCGAGAATATTGGCATTTGAAGACTGAGAAATTGTCACACTATATACAGTACTATAAAGTAGTACTGATTATACAGTATTAACCGAATGAGAGAAATAATGAATGAAAGGACTGTTTAAATGAGGCTCAAATTAATCAATGAATTTAAGAGAATGAAGTAATTAATTAGTTTAACTTAATATAATCATCTTAAGTTGAAACCCTCAAGCTTTTAAATAATTCTGATTTAAAGACTTAAATTTTAAAGTTAGTAATGGGTTAGACTTGAAGGTAATCATTAATATATTGAATAATAAGAAAGAGAGCCAAATAGAGAAAAAGAGATTTTCACTTGTTTTCAAGGACAAAGTCGAAGCCAAAAACAGTTTTATACTTTCAATAAAAAAAACTTAAGCTTACAGTTGATTTATTGGACTGACCTTAAAACGCAAAAAGCTTTAAAATGCAATAATGTTAATGTGTTCCACAGCAAGTTTTAAGGTATTTTTATAGATCAACATTTTTTGTTCTAATACTTTTATGATAAGAGAATGATGAACAGCAAATATACTAAATTGTCAGCGGTTAGAATGATAGCACTAATGTGAAGGACTTAATGGTATAATCAAGACTTTGCTGGCAGATGACAGAAACTAACAAAATTGATCAGAACTAAAAATAAAAAATATGTGCACATAATGATCAAAACAACCAATTGAAACATTGAAAATCATATTTAATGCCCACAAGCAAATGAGGTAAAGATAAAATGTGCTAAATTAATGAATTAAATGATAGATATGATGATACCTTTTGGGATCTTTCCTTTTAAGATACTCAGCTTTTATGTCTTCCAGCTATTCTACATTTAATTTTTAAGTGATTATAAAATAGATATATTTGAATATTTGATTTTAAATGAGAGCTCGTATTCATAAAATTAATTTAAATAATGTGAATTTTCTTTTTCTAATTAAGTAATTTAAATTATCACAATTAATAACATTCTAACATACAATATATCATAATATAGATTATTTGGATTGTTTTACATACAGTACATTAGCGTAATTCGAGTGAAGTTATAAGAATTATAGCAATAATTTAATATTTGAAGTAAGTATTCAAATAAAAATACCCGATTTCGAAATCACATAAAATTTTAGAAGCTTTTAATGTGCATTAATTTTTAATTCACCGACAATTAAGTTAATTTGAAAAATGTTATATAGAATACAAGAATACAATGAATTTTGTAGTGAGAGTTATTGTTAGAATGCAATGAATGACAAAACTCTTAATATTTATTTGATTTATTGTAAAATAGAGTAATTTAATGAATTTAATTGGACTCCAATACCGTACAAAAAAATTATTGAATCATTTGAGACAAAACAATGATTTAGAAAAATTTCTCAAAATTCAGGGCCTTTTTACGAGAATAAAAATGAAAGAAAAACACTTTTGGTGATAAAAAAATAATTGCTTTGCAATGATGTGATGCATAAACAATGATGAGATGGATAACAATTCGAGAGAGAAAGCAATGAGTTTTGTTAATACATTGATATAAATATTACATTAAGATGTGATACAATTCAATATATATAATCCGATATCACACGGTTTTATGAGTATTGGCCACAAAAGGAAATCAGGAAATATCTCATAATAAGACACTATAACAACTTCTATTACTGAATTCAATATACTAGTGGTGTTGCTTATTGTGCCGTTTCGTATATTGCATACAATTCATAGAGAGTGAGAATTGGAGTTATTCTCTGAGAAAATAATGCTTCTCTAGTTTCCTAACTCTCCCTTTGATACACATTTGATATGTGCACTTCTTTTCCTTGTGGTGGTTCTGGTAAGCCGTCAGATAATCCAATTTATAATCATGACTAAAGCTATGACTGTATTGTTGAGAGAGAGAGAGAGAGAGAGAGAGAGAGAGAGAGAGAGAGAGAGAGAGAGAGAGAGAGCAGAAAGGAAAATACTAGAGGAAAATTCGTTTCCTATTTAGCTGAGAGTTTTCTTGATGTGCGTTAAAAAATTTACAATAAATCATATATTTTTATGGAACGGTTTTCTCTTAATTGCGTGTTTTTTATATCATTCTAAAAATGAGATAACCCTTACTCATAATTAGAAAATAATATTAATAATAAAACTTGAATCTTTCGATACTTTAATAGAAAGATTGAATTCAGTGAAGTGGGCATTAAATAAATAGCGATAGCAATAGAGCAATGATTTCACAGCATTGTTGATATAGCACTCTCTATGCATTCTCTAATAGCATATGATGACTAAAGTGATCATACAGTAGAAAGCAGTGGATGGAAATATTCTCCATAACAATATTTTATAGGTAAGTAAAGAGAAAATAGAATAATGTTTCATAACATTCAGTATAAGAGATTTTAGAGAGTTGGGGAACCTTTCGGTTCAGATAATCCAATTTGGATGCAGACAATATAGCAATATATTTGTATTATGAATGCCATTAAATTTAACGTTGATATCAAATCTATACATATATCAGATGTAATATAAAGCGGTTCGTCGTATATTCTCCCCAATTAGGGTTTTAAGTAAAGGTTAAAATAGCAATTGCATTAGTAATACTTTAGTATTGTATCACTTGGATTAAAAGGATTAACAAGGATTAGACTCTTTAGTTGAAACACTTAATTGTTACCAATTGCGTCTGCATCTGCTCTCAACTAAATTACTCACCTCTCACTCTCACTCTCACTCTCACTCTCACTCTCTTCACACACTTGTGATCGCGTGCATTACTGACTCTTGAGTCTCAATATACAGTAGTATGTATTTTGTGGTTCAACTCAGTTCTCAGTCACAAAACTCTAATGCTTCATAAAATACTAGGAAATTGAATCAAATTTTAATGCACTTGTTTTTTGAGTATATAAAAGTTTAATTTTTATCATCTTTATTAGTCTCAAAATGTCTTACAATATCAAGTAAAAGGAGAGATAACTGTTTTCCTTAATTTCTTTTCCAAAAATTTGATATAAAGGGAAATTATGTAAGAGACTAATGTTTGAGAACTTCATTATTTGATTTAAAACAAAAATATTTATATTTGAGGAGTTGAGAAACTTTAAATGAATTTCAAAGTAGAATTAAAATTTATATTCGATAAGTTATTTGAATTAATTATAATTCAATTTCAATCAAATTTTCAATTTAGATACAAAAACGACGCCAAACTTGAAAATGTTGATTGTTTTTAATTAATTTTTCGAAATTCAGGTTTATTTAGCATGATTCTTTTTACTTCAAAAAATTTAACTGAGAATATCAAAGAGAAATACATAAAATTTTTATTTTTAAAAATTACATCAAAATCGCATTTCTATTACGATGAAAATGTTTTTTTGACTTGAAGATGAATTTGGATAATGCCGTAATAGTAATAATAATATTAATGCTAAAACAATGACTTTTATCTATTGCTGTTATTGATGCCATTCTATAGAATGCCTTAATGTACAAATAAGTGATAGAGGAGCAGATGGTCTCATTTGAAAGTCCGGACATTACAAACACCATAAAAAGATCTTCAATGCATCTAATGATGTAATTTATTTTTGCGCTTTTTCCGACACTGTTTGTCAAGAATCAAGTTAGACTCTAAAATACCGACTCACTAATAATTAATAAGCCTTGTGGCCACTTATTTGATCGCCCCTTCATTCCTCTTTCTCTGTAGAAGCTTAAAAGCAATTTATAACTTGAGTAGATTTTTGGCAAAGCTTAGAATGAAGAATGAAAAGTATGCTAAAAATGATTAGTAATTGTAATGATTGAATAGTCTGTCATTAAAGATATATAGGTATAACTGAACATCTGTTGCACAAAATGATCAGTTAAATCCATCACCCATTTGATTATTATATAAGAGGACGAAAAATTTAATTAAATTTTGAATTTTCTAAATTATAAATTCACTGAGAAATTTGGACCCTCTCTTGAATTTCGAGAAAATACAAGTATAGCTACTCTCGATTTTCTGAGGAGTTATATTTTATATGAAAAAGTCAAGAAAAATGAATTCCTTATTTATATTTATGTGGTCTTCAAAAACTTTGTTTATAAGTAATAGGTTTATAAGATTGGAAAACGAAAACAACATTAGTATAAAGTATTGTAAATTACTTAAAACAATATGTCTGTAACATTATTTAATGTACTGATGCCATACTTTGAACAAACCTAACCGAGTTCTAACCCTCGTCTTCGTTTTTGAACTTCCATTAGTACTTTATGTATTTCTGAATATGAAAATATTTTTGAAAATTTTCATTTTTCTCAAGAATAAGTATGAGTTTAACTATTTAACTACCAATTTATTTAAGTTTCCATCTAATTGTGTACAAAAGAGTTTTGACCTAAGCTTAATTTTCATTAAATATTATTGAAAACCATATGAGGTCATTAAAATACATGTATCAATACTTTAGAATGAATTAGCTTACTTAAATCAATTAACTAAGTCATTATCAATTTGATATATGTTTTTATATCATTTAAAACTAAATTAATTAGGACAAAATTCAGTTTAAAAGTGGATATTCAGTTTAAAAATAATTAATTATTGCAATTTTAAAATTCAATTTTTTGGATCAACAACATCATTTATTCGACTCAGAAAGTTCAAATTAGTATATAAAATTTGAATCAGTGAAGGAGAATTATCAAAATGGCGAAAATTGAATAATATATAATTTGACATTTTCGCCTTCTGATGCCTCACTCCAGGCTCAAATCGTTTTGTGCTCAGAGGAAACAATGTAGTACTTGATGAGACCTTTCGATTGGTATATGACTCGTCTTGGCATTCTTCTTTATTGATCATTCATCCAATATTGTAAATTTTGAATGATATAAATATCATTATCATCAAAATTGTTAATCAATACTTCATCACCTTCCTCATCGGTTAAGTATATCATTGTAGTAAACTGTTTTTCATGAAGTTTTCGGTGACAATTTAAGACAACAACTGTTGCAAAGTACAGACCGCAAACTCCACACACTTTTCTGAAGTGCCCATCACTTGACTTTTGCGCAGCTGGGAAGGAGGCAGAACCATTGAACACATAATCGACCCGTGGGGGTGGGGTATGAACCGGTATTGAAATTGACCAAAAAGTTTTTTAAATAAGAACGTAGATTGAAAATATTTTTGATTGATAAATTATAATCAAATTGATATAATAGTTGAACGTGGATATTTAAAGCAAAATGAAATTCGGAGAAGTGAATGAAATTTTTGGGGAAATGAAATTCGGTGAAAAGGATTTGGGAAATGAGATTCGGAAAGTGGGGTTTAATCAATTTAAACATCATTATAGTCGTTAAATTTATAAACGTTGGACTCTATCTGTGTATCAACTTTTGAATGATAGTTCTGATTTGAGTTCTTCTCAAAGTGAATTTATAAGTTAAAATGCATTGAAAATAAAGATTGTGTATTGTATATTCATTTCATTTATTTTATTGAGTTAAAGAAGACTTGCGTTTATAAACACATGAACATATATTATCAATATATTGAATAATCATTATTTAGTATAATTAGTGATGAGTTTTTATAAGATTCAAATTTTGATAAAGACTTTTCTAAAAGATTATAAGTATTATCAAAATTACTATTGAGTTTAATTGCAAGTTCCCATTAACGCTACTGTAAGAATTTCAACCATCTAGGTTAAATTGTAACAAGCGAATTGTAATCTCCATATTTTTATTTATTCTTTGATATTGGAAATCGGAAAAATATTTATGCACCAAAAATTTCAATTGAAATGAGAGAATGAATTACAGATTTTCATTTTTTCTGAAAAGCTTGATGAAAAATTCATTCTAATAATCAATTGGTCCTTGATTGTGATACCCAAAATTTTGAAGCCTTTTTCATTTTCTGCCAATAAAGTTTTGAATTAATCCTTTCAAAATTCTAGGCTCAAAAATAACTTCTGTAAATTTTGACTCAAGGCGATTTTATCTTAAAGAAATCAAAATATGTTCTTCATTTGTCCCTTACGATAAAGGCTTTTGCTGTGGGATTTTTCATTCTAAATCAAAGGGTGAATAAAAAATATTGAGAATATTTCAATTTGCTTATTACAGGTTAGAGCTAAATGATTGCAAGTTTCCATCCAAATGTACTTTTTGACGTAGAATTCAAAAATGAAATCGGTTTAACTCTATCAATATCTATGATAGTTTTTGCTCAATGGTATGTGAACATCATTTTGTTGCGCCCCCGTATGTGTGAGTGTGTTTGTGTCAAAATATTCAATTATTATTTCTTTGTTATAACTAATAATAGAACTACAGTAATGCCATTCTTTAACTTATTTATCACAAATAAGTCTCTACTAAAAAAGCTAAAAAAACAACTTCTTATTAGTGAATTATATCTGAGCTCAAGACGAAGTCCACTTAATAAAGTCTGACCTCACGACCAACGGTAACAAAAAAATTAAATAGAATTTGAATTTTATTAATAATTTCTTAAATATTCCCTTTTCTCTCAAGCAAGATTTCACTGCAAAAAGAAACTCTTGAATATTTTTCGCATTAATTGCTTAAGAGTTTATTCATAGTCATTGTTTTGATATTATCATTAGTATTGTCTTTTATTGAAAATGTTTCCAATTATTATTAAAAATGTTGATCCCAAAGAAGGACTCAAAAAATACTAGCAGAGTATTAATTTCGAACCATTTATCTTTTTAAAAAACACAGAAAAGTCAAGTCATTAATTAAAGGGATTGCACGTTGAGATGTAGGGCTTGAGGATAAACATTAAGTTTTAAAGTCAACACTAATTCTTTTTCATTTTGTTTAATCAAATTCATTACTTCCAAATGATAACTACTTTGTCATTGCCAAGAAAGTAGAACATAAGCTCATCTTATAAATTGTGCCCATTAAGAGAGAAACGGAACCGAAAATATAAGTACAAACTTAGTTATGATTTGATTTAAATTTTGTCAGTTGTTTGTTTGAGCACACATTTAAAACTAATTTTTTGGGTTCGATTACATTAAAAAGAAGTTGTGATCGGAAAAATGAGAAAGTTTCAAATAAATACTAACACATAAGTTAGCATTATAATATATACAGTAATAATTAACTTATATTAAATATGATATTAAATAATGTCAATTATTGCAGTCGATGTGAAGCAACAACTTTTCCTCATTCCCCTTATGCCACATGAAATCATAAAATTTATGCAAATAGTGCCTAAAACTAAGGAAATTTTGTACAGAAAGTATTTTCTTTTATTTTTAGCTCATATTGTGTAACAATGGATTTGACGATTCTGTCCGTTTTTCTGTCCCCTCTTTTAGTAACAATGCGATAGTTTTTCTTTGTTAACAAAGGGAATTTTGATTTATGTTAATAAATGTAAATAATGATATACAAGCATTCCTTTATTAATAAAGTGGTAAAAATAATCACCTAACTACATTTTTTGTTAATGAAGAGAACATATATAAAAATGAAATATAAGCATTCCTTAGATGATAAAGAGCTTGAAATAATCACCTAGCTAAAAATGTTGTTAATAAAAGACTCTTAACTGATAATGATAGACAAAAAGTTTGTTATTGTTAATAAAGGACTTTTGATAAATAATGATAGATAAAACGTCAGTTATTGTTAAGAAAGGGCTCTTCACTTATAGTGGTATATAAAATGTATGTGATTGTTAATAATGGTCTCTTTACTAATAATGATAGATTAAACGTCTTCTATTATTAATGAAGAGCTCTTCACTAATAATAATTCATAAAATGTCTTATTGTTAACTATGATGAATTTTTAACTCGGGTTTCGTCTACGAAAGGCGAGTTTATAGATTCGTACTCGCCGTCCGTGCCCATTTTCTCTTTAATAACATCGAAATTTTCGATGTTTCTATGCTAATAGTGAAATGCTTTTATTATTGTCAATAAAGTGAATATATATAATGATGATATATAGCAGTGTTTCTTTGTTAATAAAAGGTCAGTAATAATCACCTAGCTACATCCTTTATTATTAAAGGAACTATATAATAATGATACAGAAGCATTTCTTTGTTAATAAAGGGGCTTAAATAATCACCTAGCTGTATCTTTTATTAATAAAGGGGATATATATATGATTTGCAAGCATTCCTTTAATAATAAAAGAGTAAAAGTAATCACCTATCTACATCTTTTATTAATATTAATCTTCGATCACAATTATCGCCTCTTATATTTGAATATCTTAACTGAAACCCGAGTTATATAATTTTGATCCGTACTTTTTACTAATAATCTATCATTATTCCGTATTATAATTTTAATTAATCGAAAAAATTAATTACTCATTCAATTATTTAATCCTTCACAATATGAGCTCGTATTAATGGTCATTCTTGTTTATAATCGAATTCAGTCTAATTAAATACAATGTTATTTTGTCGTCGTGTAAGAGAACAGTTATAACCAAACGAGAACTCTATAATTAATCAAAACGTGATTCGATTTTTAAAGCAGTACTTATTCGTTTGTTATTTGAAGAAAACTTAAGCTAACTCTTGAGTTATCACCAAATATTCATATAATGTTAAAATTCTTGAAGATAAAAAATATTCGTAAACAATAAACTACAAAAATTGAGATTGTAAAAATCGTGATTAATTTCTAAACACACTTAACTAAGGACTCAATCAAAATATTTTAACAATGAATTCTAATAAATGTATTCAAAACATTTAAAAAAAACTCTTAATTAAGATACTATTGCAGATTTAAGATAGAAAATCGTTAAAAATAGTAATTATCCATCAATTTTTGCAATCTCGTAATAATACTTTTTAGATTTGAATTGTTTCATTTATTAAAAAGTTAATAATTTTTCCCGTTTTTTTATTTTAAACAAGAGTTTAATTAGCATTTCCTATTAATATTATTCAAAATGAATTTTTGTAGTGTTTATGGGATTCTTTCAAATAACTAAACTGTGGAAGAAGTTGAAAACCGGTAGTTCATAGTATGTATTAATAATATCTATAGATATAATTTATATCATATAAATCCATGCATTTTTATACTGAATGCATTGTTAGTTTTATGGGATGCAGTAAAATATCTGGAATTTTTTTTGGCTAAAAAGTGCGGCATAACTTACATAAAATTCAATCAAAAATTAAAATTATTGTTCAAATCAACAAATGAATGGAAAATAGAAACAAAAAAAACTTGAATATTTTGATTATTTTCCAAACAAATTATATGAAACGATAAATGAAATATCAAAATTAATGCTTAATAATAAATAGTGAATAATTAGCTGAGAATCAAAAAATTCATTTACAAAAACAAACTATTTGATAATTCGCTCAATTTATTCATTGAAGAATTGGATAATTGCTAGTTTGTAATATTCATTTATGATTTTTAGTACTGATATTCAATATGCATATCATTGTTGTAATAATTTCACTATGAATAATAGAAATTTCAAATATTGTTAAAATATACAAAACCCCGTTTTTCTGTAACTGAATCAATAAATTAAAGTGATCCCAATTTGTAATACATTAATTTATGAATCAAATTTTTTTAGATATTGAATATTTCTGAGTTCATCTCAATTTCAAAATCATGAACAATGAAGTTTATTGATAGGAATACAAAGTGGGTTTATTAATGAATTTAAATAATTCCAATGATTTTAAATGATTTTCTCCATAAAAAAAGTTAGCATTAAATAAGTTTAGTTTTCAAATCACTGTTCAGTATTCAAATCAAATAAAGTTCAGTTGATTAATTCAATGTTTTGGGAATCAATTTCAACTGATGATTGAGTTAAACCCAGTAAAATGAATTCACTTAATTTGATAAGAAGAAATTAAGTAATTATTGGCACGCGATTAATGAAAAATGTTATTTAAAGTGAAATTTTATGGTCTTAAGTAGGGGAAAAAATTGTAAATCGAAATAGATTTTTAAGTGATGTTTAAAACTATAGTATGATATAGAATAGCTTATAATGAATAAAATAAGAATTAGGAACAAATTAAAAGTAATTACGATAACTCACCTGAATTTGAAAAAATGCAATAATAGTTGAGTGAGTATTAGAAAATTAACATAAAACAAATGTCAACTTTATGTGAAAAACGCCACACATGTAGAGAAGACTAGATGGAAATTTCGATAAGTGATGAGATGAGTTGAAAAACTAGATCAGAGCTTACACTAAAAGGTAAATAAAATGCATTTATTGCGCAACAAATACTACTGTTAAATTGAAGTCAACGGCCCCGAACTTAATGAAAAAGATTATAAAAATTCCATGAGTTGTGGGATGTGGTGATGATATGTTTCAATGGAACTCATATAGTAATAAATGTTTAAATGTATAGGACTTCTTATTGTATGAAAGAGAGGGTTGTGATGGTGGCCACTGAGCATTGGTGTGACGAAAGAGATGCGGCGGCGGTGAAGGCAGCAGTTTTGGGGGTATAAAAGGGGGTATAGATTGTCAACAAGGGTGTAACGCCTACCTTAACATTTGATTGGATATGAACTGTAGGACAGGTAAATATGCGTTTTGGGCGCATCGCATCTTCGATCGCATGACAGAAATGCAGTAATGCTTCTATGCTTTACTGGTGTTATATGTGAGACACGCGCTCTCCTAAAACTTTTGCTTATGCTTTAGTCCCTTCCCTGTGATGGAAATGCTACTCACGTACACAATTCTGATCACGTACCACATCGAGAACGGTTATCTGCTTATAGGTTCACATCCGACTTAAATTCGGTGCACAAGTTTTCTAATAGAGGGGCAGAAAGCGGGAAAGGGGTTGAGTCGTAGGGACTTCAGAGGGAAAAGCAAAATATCAATGTTTTAGATGATACTATATATATACCAAAACTGATAGACGTGACCAACAAACGCATACTCCAGAACTGAAAAAAGTTGCAAAAGAATGAAAGTAAACTTATGAAAGAGAATGAAAGACAACCAGAAACGATGCGAAGAGAATATACGCTAAATGAGTTACGTGCTCACTCACTACTCACCATATTATACTTACCTCTAATGCTATCACACATTTATTTGTTGCAATATTTTCACTGTTACGCAATATGGCAACCAATCAAAGGGGGACAAAAATGTTAGAATAAAGTCTCACAACTCATCATTTCTTGTCTTGTTATCATTATTATTATTATTATTACTGTATTAATGCATTTATTGTGTTTCACTAGTTTAAGTTTTACTTTTTCACATCAATAATCAAGTCTTTAAGTAATACTTCATTTAACAAGAGATTAAGCTTTTACAGGAAAAATTAAAACACAATAAAGCGATTTCATTTTTTTCAAATGCAGTTTTCATCTATATTTTATTCAATTTGAGAGCATATGATTGAAGTTAATTTATGCTAACGATAAATCTTTAGCTTATTTTTAGCATATTATTAGAATTTATTTAATCTATCGTTTTTGACAACTCAACTTTGTTAATTTTAATACCTAATAAGACAATAGTTAGTTTTACAGGTTGAGACTTTTGAATTGATTAAAATTGATTCTAATTTTAAAATGTTATAAATATTTGAAATAACTTTCATAAGTCAAATAGTTGAGTATTTTTTGTGTTCTTGTTTCTTAGCGGAAAAGAAACTTTGGATCAAATGTTTTTGAGTGAGAAACTGATACATAATATTTATTTAGTTAGCTAAGTTCAAACAAAGTTTCAGAGTTAGTCACTTCTGATTGATTTAGAAAACTCACATTTTCTGTAATGCGATACAGCTCTGCCAAAAACAAATCCATGCCACAGATTATAATTTAATGAAGAAAATATTGAATTATTTATTCTACTCATACAAATAGTAATGCTTACTACTAATTATTATCTTAGATAAGCAAGGTCGATTTCAAAGGGGGTGTCAAAACTCATCGTTTTTATAAGGGAATATTTCTGAAATCGACGAATTTTTTTCTTTTGAATTTTTATCAAAAATGGTATTAAAAACAAATAAATATCTTCATACAGCTGGAAATCTGGGGTTGTACAGTATGTTCGATTTCTTAACTTTAAAGGTATATTTTTGGAAAATAGTTGAAGAATTATAAGATAGAATAATAATAGTATACCATATTAAGGAACTATTTGTTTCACTTTTAATATCTTTATTTAACAGTGAAAATAGAAATAAATTATGAAAATAGATGTTTAAATGTCATTGATGATTATCAATAAATCCTGAAGGACTTCAAAACAGTTCAAAGAATCTTAGAATTTCTTTTTATATCCTATTTATTTGAGAGTGATTTTTATTTAATGATTGAAAAGATGCTTCATCAAATTTGATTATAATGTAGCGCTTCTAGCAATCTTTTTTTTAAATTTATAAATTTAAGCTAAAATTACAGTTTAACTCAAACAGATATATGGTTTGCATAACTATACTCCAGTCCTCCACAATTTGGAATTGAGTGGGTGTAACATATTATGATACCGTTTTATCCCTGTTTTGATATGAGCGCATTAGCTATTGAGTTCTGAGCACTAATTTTAAGGTAAATTTCCCTATAATTACACACTCACTCAAAATAGAAATTATCAGTTCAAAAAAGTTTTTTCTCAAAAAAAAGATAACTCAATTCCATGGAGGATTGGAGCATAGATGGACACGCTCAGCGCTTGCGCTCGGGTAAATTTAGATGCCTCGCGCTCGGGGTACCGAGCGTTTAGCATGTTGATTTTAAGAATGCAAGGGTAAAAATATTATTTAAGTCTGCTTTCTCAAGAAATTCATTTTAGTTTTCTTTAAAACCAAAGTTCAAATCACTTTTTCGAAGCAATTGTTTTCACAGGAATAATGAGTATGTTTGAAGATTCTTAAACATAGTGATCATTTGCCTAAATTTTTGAGTTTTTTACTGACAAAATTCAAAATTAACGCTCAGCGCTCGCGCTCGGCACCGAGCGCCAAACGCTCGAGCGTTGTCCATCACCGGATTGGAGTATAATAGTCTTCAAATAAAAGTCATTCCTAATAAGCTGTATGTCTTGTAAATATTTGAATGTCTAATCATCAAAATTTCACAAACGTCTAATGTCTTATCGGAAAAACCTAATAATTTAAGTAATTTGAAGGCTTTACTCGTCAGCTATTCTATTATATTGTCTCTTACTTTTATGTTCAAATAATTAAAAAAAATTCATAAACAAAGCCAACAAAACAGTCAATTAATGAGTTCAATTTGGTTATAAAACTTTAATTAATTTAATTAATAAAAAATCCATCAATCGATTATAGGCTTTTAGGGGCACAGCTTTACACTAAATGAGCTCTCACTCAATGTTTATATTTGTCTCCGCCTTCATATCAGCAAAAATACAACCTAATCTTGTAATCACATCAGAATTTTTGATAATTTGATCAAAATTGATAATACAGTAAAGTTTTTAATTCATTAAAAATGATACTTTATGGATGGTTTGTTATCATTGATATTGGAGTTGATATTTGTGCCAAATTGTATGACGAATTCTTGATTTTTTTCATTCAAAAGATGTCTATTAACTTAGTTGGGAAGTAATGCGCTTTAGAGCAAAGTTTTCAAATGGACTTTATTGAAAAGTGTAGTTTGACTTTATTAGTGTAGTGAGAGTTCGGCCGTTATGTTAGTGAAACCGCAATATTAAATATGTTGTATGCGGTGGTTATGGTGTGCATACAATGAGGTTTTCGGTTGAGAGTTTACCACTTAATCATAATATTATTGAATTTAAACCATCGAAATGGTTTGTCTTCGAAATAAGTAGTTTGACTTAAATTAAACAAAGAAAAAATAGTGTAATATTCATGAACTCAACAAGACGTTTAGAAACTATCTATAATAAAGTAGTATTGTTCAGAGTATTTCGATTAGGTATCGATCCTAATGAAATTTTTTTTCTCAATTTATAGTATTGTTTTGCTGAACAAATTAGAGTAAATATTTTATATTTGGTAAAATTTGCTATTTTTCACAGCAATCGATCCTTTTTTAACGAAATAATCACATACTACTATACACTCTATGATGAATCGGTGCCATTTCGCAAATTTTGAGTCGCGCCGAAAACTTCATTCACTAATTATAGAATTCAGTCTATGTGCATATTTTTATTTTTCTCACGTCTACATTTGATATGCGACATGAATGCCAAAATTTTGCCATTAAAACAGTATAAAAACGCAAAAGTGCATAAAAATAGATGAACCAAACAATTAATTTGGTAAAAAGTTACGTCAAACATATTTAACTTTATAAAATGATAAAACTATACCATTCAATGCTTTATTTTAAATCGTAAATCAAACATTTATTAAATAGTTTAGAAATTTTCTCATGTGTTTTAAATTCAAAATTGAAAAATACATGTTGTGATGATCATTAATTTCTAGGCTAGTGTTTGTTCTTGAATCGAAACTAATAAAATTAAAGCACTTGTAAGTACTGTACCTGCAGATAATTTTGTTCTCATTTCATTAAGTAAAGTAATTTATGTTTTTTTTAAATATTAAATGGAATGATAGTTATATGAACTGATTCTAACTGAATAAGAAAATAAAATTAATAAACATTAATTTCATTATATCGACGATTATAGATTTGCATTACTTCTATATTGATTATCAGAATTGGTCAAAGATTTTGCAGAATGGGAATATAACGGAATGGGAATTGAAAACTGCAGTAAACATTTTCCTGTGTCCGCAAAAGACTTCGAATATGTGGACAAAAG